>JAENPR010002917.1:0-35528 GCA_018135685.1 Themeda triandra | reverse complement strand
AGTTAAGGGCCGTTCGTGCTCTTAGGTGATGACAAACATTGTGGTGGTGAGGCCGAGGCATCAAAACGCCTTAACCATGGCATACGGTCATGCTTGACCTAGTGTCAAGAGCTGTAGGACACGCACGAACCGGGCCGCGGTAGCCGTGGAGGTATAAACTCCATATACCCTCACGGCCTAGTTTGGGCCGACACGCCGTCACCAGGCCGGCCCATCAAGCTCCGAGACCGATCGGCTCAGCCGGGCCGGACAGCCTAAAACGGGCAAGAATATCGAAGACCGACAAGGAGGACAAGACCTAGCCGAGATAGGAAAGTTTAGACTTGTAAAGTATGTAAACTTAGTACCGTATAGGCTAGTTCCGACTTGTAACCTTGCTCCCGTGATATATAAGGAGAGCAAGGACCCCTAGGCCGAGGAGGGAATCGGGCATAACGCACGTACTCATACATCCACATCATAATTAAAACAGAGCAGGACGTAGGGTGTTACGCTTCATAGCGGCCCGAACCTCGGGTAAACCTTGTGTGATTGCTCCCCGTTTACGTCTTGCTCGCAATCTCGGTGCGCCTTCCGCCAATCCATTACCGGTCGTGGCATACCCGGGTCGGACTATCGCCGATATTTCGTCGACAGTGGCGCGCTGTGGGGGTGCGCACCAAGATTTCACGTCGATCAAGATGGTTTCCTTCCCGGCTTCCATGACTTTCGGCCGGCCTCACCTTCACCATTGGGACGATGACCTGGACAACCGCTCCGCACACCGCATACATCGAGAGTCCGCCCTCGATTCCAGCTCCACAAAGCAATGAAGGTACAAAACCTTCACTTCCTCGGTACGAGGCCTCAAAGCTCGAGTTATCAGAACTCCAGCCTTTTCTTCTAGGCACTAATCAACCACCAGACGAAAATTGGGCCGATCTGTTCGAAGCAGCTCATGATCAACAGGATAGGCTCATGGAGTTTTTTGCTCAGTTTGGATCCATCCAGATTGAATCAAAGCAAGAATCACCTACTATCCTTCAACAGACCAGGCAGCAACAAAACGCCCAACAAAAATCATCGGATCGCAAAATCCTAGATCCAAAAGTTGCATCACCGTTCCCATACGGGTTGCCAAACACCGCCGACCTATCCAGCCACCAACTTTTAGCAGATTACCTCAAAGGCTATAACCGGATCCCTGATCTGTATCCAGACATGATCAGCTACGCTTTCGACGCACCAGCAGGGCATATCGTCAACCATGTGCGCCTCGAAGAAGTCACGGACGACCAATCTCCAGGGAAAACACGTGACGTTACTCCAGATACACCCAGATTCGATGATTACTACAATATTTTAGAACTCTCGGGATCTGCCCACACGATGGTCTATTCCGACAATGAAGAAGAGGTACAATCTGCAAATAAAAGTACCAAGCACATCGACACTACTCCAAGTCTACAACTCACCGTGTTCCGACCAGAGGAACATGAGGAAATTCGATCAGAAATCCATGACCCAGCCAAATCCACTCAAGAGTTACAGCAATTCCCATCTTTCCCTCCCAGCCTAGGGAATGCAGTATGCCATGTTAGTGACAACGAGGTCACCATCAATGGAGAGACCGACGAACAAAGGCAACAACGATAGGGTCGAAACGCGGCCCGGGAACAACGGAGGCAAAACGAAGCTGCGATCCAGGCAGCTGCCGACCAAGATCGTATGGTCGGAAGACGCAGGGGTTTTTGGCGAAATCTTGCTGATGATTTCAACCTTGTAAACGAAAGACAGGTTCACACAACCCCAAGTGCTAATCTAGCAGTTGCTATCGACCGCCTCAAGACGGCCAACATCCCTCAAACCCCCCAAATTGAGGAAGCGATTGATTTTTTAGTGGCCGCTAAAGCTCAAGTAAATCATATGAGAGAACAAGCGCGCCCACCGCATCTCAAAGAAGCTACCGACCGCGTAGTTTCTTCAAAGAATCAAATCCCGCACTCCAGAGAGGGAGGTGCAAACGACAACAACTACGTAGACGATGGAGAAAGTTGTGGGAATTTTCCTCACAACAGATTTCACCGAGACACAATAATAGGAGACAGATCAACCACGTAGATAACAGACTATGGTCAACCTTTCAATCACCATCATGGTGAGCAATACGATGACAACGACCTCCGAGCAGTCATCAATGACCGATACCGGGCTCGCATGGATGCCTCAGACCAAAGCCGTATTCAGCCTGCTTTACGAGAGGTAGTCCGGCCTAAAAGTTTCAGGATACCGGATATCAAAACTTACGATGGCAAGGTCGACCCGCAGCATTGGATTCTCTTGTATGAGGTGGCCGTACGGGCAGCAGGAGGAGATGAACATGTCATGGCCAATTACCTTCCTATTGTACTCGACAAATGGGCCGAATAATCGGTTATTACACCAACGAGAGGGGCGATTCACAGCTTGGCCCCAATTGTGACACCTCTTCATCGAAAATTACAGAACCACGTGCCAAAGAGCCCGTGCACTAAATATGATCTAGCAAAGATCGTTGACTACCCAAATGAACCACTACGTCACTACATACGGCGTTTTTTAGAAGTCTGGACAACAATTCCAGACATTTCAGCAGTTGAAGTTGTGTCCTTGTTCGTACAAGGATTACGACAACAAGGAAATATCGATCTATGAAAAGAACTCTTGAGAAGACAACCCACTACAACCGACCAGATGTTCAGAATAGCACGTGAATTCGCTCGCGTTGACGATGCCATGCAACAATTGCCCGAAACCGGACAAGGATACAGAAATTTCAGAAGAAACGATGATAGAGAAAAAGATTTTCAACGCAAAGACATGCGTAGAAACGACCGGCGCGACAGCAACCGTCGTGATGAACGGCGCCGCGATAACCGCATACATAACAAATACAACAGAGACACAGATCAACGTGTCCATTCGGTGCCACCCAATAGAGAAAAGAAGCGAGACTTCGATCCCGAATATGAGAAAATCCTAAGCCAGATTGCCCTAAACATCCGGGAAAAGGTCATACCATGGGCGAATGCCGGGATTCACAAGAATTTTCAGCAGGGCAGCCGCCAAGAAACAGAGATTGATAAAACAAAACAAGGAAAAACGACCTGAACAAAGGACAAAAACGAGGAAGAAGAAGACAACATAAAGATCCTCGACATCAATTCAACGAGCCTACCAAACACCTGTCACCATGATCTTCGGCAAGGTTGGCCTCGAAAATTCGCGTGACAAGAAGCTACTAAAAAGGAGGATCATGGCGATCGCTAAGACAAGATGGAATAAATACGGATACCAAAGCTCCACTGTCGGTCGAACAACCACCACCTTCAACAGAGCCGACATGTGGGCAAATATACCGACGCCGGGCGCTTTCCTTTGGTACTCGATCCAATCGTTAACCACATACGCATGGAAAGAGTACTTATAGATGGCGGCAAAGGTTGCCCTAAACATACTATTCTTACAAGCATTCCGAGAGCTAGGGTTAAAGATCGAAGATCTCGAGCCTTACGACTCACCATTCTCGGGAGTCATGCCAGTGCAAACCTTCAATGCCATTGGGAAAAATAACCCTACCACCCAGCTTTGGGACAAGACAACACTTCGTAAAAGACTACGCGCCTTCATTGTAGCTCTTTGAAGGCGTTTACCACGCCATACTCGGTCGACCAGAATTGCAAAGTTCATGGCCGTCCCTCATTATGGATATCTAGTATTGAAAATGCCAACATCAAAGGGCATTCTTTCTCTCGTAGGCAACGTGCTTATGGCCCATGATCACGAAAACAAACGCCTACGCAGCTGTTCGAATTAGCCGACCTCAAAGCTCACATGGAGCAAACATGCCTTAAAGCAAAACAGATACCCGAAGTTGATCTCCAGATCCCAGTTAAGCAGTCTAAAAGATCAGCTAACAAAAGCAACGACACAAAGAAGATCGAACTCATCCCCGGCGATAAAGAAAAAACCGCTCTTATAGGAGCCCATCTCGGACGACAAATAGGAAGACGCGTCGTCCAATTCCTAAGGGACAACATAAGCATATTTGCTTGGAAACCAAAGCAGACATGCCAAAGGCGTCCCAAGGGAAAAGGCCGAGCACTTCCTTAACGTCTCGTAAACCGCCAAACCAATCAAACGAGACTACGACGGTTTGCTCGCGACAGAAGGAGGTGATTAGGGTAGAAGTGTTAAAGTTATTAGCAACAGGGTTTCATAAAAGAAGTGTACCATCCCGATCGGTTATCAAATCCAGTTCTTGTACAAAAGAAAAATGGCGAATGGAGAATGTGTGTTGATTATACCGATCTCAACAAACACCGCCCTAAAGACCCTTCAAATTACCTCGCATCGACGAGGTAGTTGACCAACCGCAGTTGCGAACTACTATCTTTTTTAGATTGTTATTCCGGTATCACCAAATAGCCCTCGCAACCAACGATCGATAAAAACATCGTTCATCACACCTTTCGGTGCATATTGCTATACGACCATGTCGTTTGGCCTCAAAAATGCTGGTGCAACATACCAACGCGCTATCCAAGAATGTCTTCAAAAGAAATTTCCGACCACCGGTCGAAGCATACGTAGACGACGTAGTCATAAAAACAAAGGAGAGCGGATCCTTAGTTTCAAACCTAGAGCGAATCTTCGTCGCTTTAAATAAATTCCAAGGGAAATTAAACCCACAAAAATGTATATTCGGAGTACCGTCAGGATACTACTTGGCAACGTAGTTAGCCAAGACGGCATCAAGCCAAATCCCGAAAAGGTTAACGCAAAGATTAAAAATGACGCAACCCAAAGGCATAAAAGATATCCGTAAACTTACTCGGATGCATGGCAGCTTTAAGCCGTTTCATATCAAGACTTGGCGAAAAAGGCCTCCCCTTTTTTAAGTTATTAAAAGCCAAGCAAAAATTCGAATGGACAAGCGAAGGCGTATAAAGCCTTCTCCGAACTCAAGACATATTTAACATCGCCACCAAGCAACAAAGACCTAAAGATGATGAAGAATTATTGCTATACATCGCGGCTACCGATCGCGTGGTCAAGACAAAGAATAGTCGTCGAACGACAAGAAGAAGGACATACATATGGTGTACAAAGACCAGCCTACTACATTAGCGAAGTTTTAAATGACTCCAAACAGAGATACCCACACATACAAAAACTTTTGTACGGGATCCTAATAACAAAACGAAAGTTGCTACACTACTTTGACACATATCCGATCACAATAGTAACGTAACATGCCGTTGGTGACATTCTCGCGCAATAAAGATGCCGGTGGTCGGATCATCAAATGGGCAATAGAGCTTAGCCCATACACATTGAAATTTCAAAGCGTAACAACCATCAAATCCCAAGCTTTGGCTGATTTTCTAGTAGAATGGACGGACATGTCCCTACCTCCATTTCAAAATGACGCCGAACGATGGGAAATGTTCTTCGATGGCTCCCTTAAAATAAAAGGAGCAGGAGCAAAGCGTCGTGTTCAAAGCACCAAGTGGTGATACTTTAAGATACGTGCTTGCGTATCCATTTCAAAGCTTCAAATAACGCGGCTGAATATGAAGCCGCACTTCATGGCCTCAAAATAGCCATCGAGTTGGGCATAAAAAGGCTCCTCATCTTTGGAGATTCTAATTTAGTCGTCCAACGATCAACAAATAATGGGACCGTACTAATGAAAAAATGGAAGCATACGTGCGTAGATAAGGAAGCTGGAAAATAAATTTTATGGTCTGAATTTACCTATATACCAAGAGAAAAGAACAAGCTTGCCGACCAATTATCTAAATTGGGATCTCGATAGAGCAAAAATGCCACCCGATGTATTTGTTCAAGATCTACTATTACCTTCGTAACACAGAGGTAACACAGAATCGCCACAAAAGGAGACATTCATCCGACGAACAAACCAAAACAAGATGATATCCAGCAGAGTATACTCCTTGCCCATCTCCGACCAGCAAAGAAGAACAAAGATCATCGCCGCAATCCGACCAAAGACCTTTCGTAATAAATGCTCCAAGAATAAGATCGTGCAAAAAATCTATAGATAACTCCAAAGTTATTTATCCAAAGAAAAGAAAGCGACTAGACCCTTCAACTGAAAAGGGATGTAACAAGCAAATACCATCAGCAGAACCTTTGGAACAAACAAAAGAAACAAGGCCAGATTGGAGAATTCCCTTTATTCGGTATCTCATTGATGAGGATACACCGACGTATAAAATAGAAAAAACGTCTCATAAGACGCAAGAAGCATTATGTCCTAGTCGATGGGCAACTTATGCGCAAAATGCAAGCGCTGAAGTCTTGCAAAAGTGCATTTCCTTCGAAGAAGGAGCGTAACTACTACTACGTATTCATGAAGGGATGTGTGGAAACCATGCAAAAAAAACACCGGTCGGAAAGGTGTTCCGAGCAGGTTTTTACCGGCCAACCGCACTCGCCGATGCTAAGAAACTAGTTCAAAGCATTGCAAAGGTTGCCGCTTCTTCGCTAAACAAATCCATGTCCCCGCACATAAGCTCCAAACAATACCAAGAAGATGGCCCTTTTCATGCCGGGGACTAGACATGATAGGACCATTCAAAAAAGCCCTGAGCGGCTATCAATTTGTCTATGTACTTATAGACAAATTTTCAAAATGGATAGAATACAAGCCCTTAGTCAAGGCAAATGCTCAAAAGGCTATCGAATTTCTAACAAACGTCGTCCATCGTTTCGGCGTACCCAACACCATTATAACAGATTTGGGATCCACATTCACAGGTGGCGAATTTTGGGATTTTTGCGAAGACTTAGGAACAAAAGTGAAATATGCATCAGTGGCTCACCCTCGAGCCAATGGTCAAGTCGAAAGAGCAAATGGGATGATTATAGACGCCCTACGAAAAAGGCTATACCGAGACAACGATACCCATCCAGAAGATGGTATCACGAATTACCCGCCGTGATATGGGGACTTCGAACTCAACCAAGCGTAAATACCGGCGTCTCGCCTTATTTCATGATATTTGGTGCCGGGGCGCTTTTACCGCACGAAGTGGCATTTGGTTCACCAAGAACAAAAACTATGACGAGGAAGCCACAAATGAAGTCGAAAAACTATGATCGATTCAGAGAAGAGCGCAACTTGGAAACACTCCCAAGAACGGCTAAATATCTAGCGTCTCTACGACGCTATTACAACAGGAACATAAAAGAAAGACAGTTTGTGGTCGGAGACCTCGTCCTCAAAAGAATTCGTAAATCGACGACCTCCACAAATTGTCATCTCATTGGGAAGGACCTTTCCTAGTCAAAGCAAGCCACAAGACCAACAACTTATAAACTATGTACTCTAGACGATCCATCTAGAGATTTGCCAAATTCTTGGCACATAGAACACTTAATTAAATTCTATGCTTAAGGCATTTGAAATTTGTACAATAACAAGTACCGCGATCCGTACCAAAGCACACAGATATTTTACAATACGGTGCCAAGCACCACAAAAACTTGATATCACAGAAAAGTTTAAAATTATTGCTCGTGCACAAGATCTATTTTGTCGAATAACACAAAGCGTGCCCCAACAAGCCTTCGCAAGTCCTTGAGTTTCTCTGGAGAAGTGTCTGCAGGCCGTCCAGACTCCAAGCGCTTGAAATCTGCCCGAGGAAAGTGAGACTGCGCAAGAGCCAGAACACTTGACGCAACAAAGCGGCTCCCCTTCTCGACAAACTCCTTCAATAAGCACCATGAACGGCGGCATTGATCCACAACAAATTCAGGAACAAGAAGGGGATTTGCCGGCCTCACTTCACCTCGCGCAAGCACAGAAAAAAGAGGTTGCAGTCCACCCGCCATGGATAGATAACGCTCTGTCAATTGCTGGTTATCATTCTTCAGCACGCCAAATTGCGCCATATGACGATCATACGTTTCTACACAAACACAACTTATAAGATACAATCAGATCAAGACTTCAAAATACAGAACATAACAAAGGAGAAAAATGCACCTCGTGCCTCCCTCTCCAAACGAGCAATTTCAGCAGCCATTAAGGATCTATCATTCTCCAATTCTGCAAAATATTCAATCAGCTACTTGTAACTTCTATTAAAAAGTAACAAGAGCAAAGTAAAACAAACCTTTGTGTTGCTCCTGAAGGATTTTAACCTCTTTCAAAGGGAATCTTTCTCAAGTTCCCAAAGCTTTTCACGACCTTCATAAACTCGGATTTGCTGACCCAAATCCTTGTTTTGCTTCCGCAGAAGACCATTTTCACACATGGTCGGTTTGAACTGCTCTATGCAGAGGCGACGTTTTTCAAAGAACATCTTCAACAAACTGCGTAAAGGATCTTTAATAAACACCACAAGATGGGCAAAATAGAAAAGTCACTAAAAGACAAGTACTAACCTTGACACGAGCCCGCAAATCAGCAAATGCTTGCTCAAAACCATCAGAGATGGTACCCCTGGCAACATCTTCAAAAATGTGCCACTCTCCACCTTCATCCCGACGGGCAACATAACCGCGGCTGCCAGGAATATGGGCACTAGAAGAAGTTCCTCCTCTAATCTCTTCCATTTTCTCAGGGCGATCTGCAGTCGATGCACTGGGCCTAAAACTGCCCAAGCCCAAATTAAGATATCGTTCACCTTCAGCAGAAGAAATCGTGGAGGAATCCACAACTAATCCGACATAGATGGCCGAGTGTCCCTAGAGGAGGCCACAATGTTGGTACCATCGCTGACCACCGCAGTTCAAGAACAACATTTGCAAGAACTGTCCCCCGGGTCCTCAACATTATCGCCAGCAGATGGTACAACTTCAGGAACAGATTCTTGATCCACGACTACATCAGCAGAAGGAGTTACAATTTCAGGAACAGTTTCTTGGCTCACCAAAGCATTTCCAGTTTCCAACAAAGGCTCCCTACTCAAATCTTCAACAATAGGAGCACCGGCAAGGAAAAGTTTCACAATAATCAAGAGAATTCAAAACACAAAGAAAAACATAAAGCTAAAAACTCGAACACTCACAGCTCGTATTGCTCAAAATGAAGACTCGAACCACCTCGGCATATCGCCTCTCGCGCCTCAAACAAGAAGAAGATCCAATAACAAGATCCGCCGCATCACGAGGCAATACAAAGAAATAGAGGCATTCTCGATCCTCTAAAACCTCAAATAAATTATCGCCGAACATCATCAAGACTCGGCCCTAATAACTCGGCATAACAAAGTTGATTCCCGAATCAACAACCGAATGAGGAAGTACACGGGGGAGTATGACCCCGACCACCACTCCTTTCGCGCAAATGTTTGCGCCGAGCAATTTCAGCAAGCGACAACTTATCGTCGACCGATCCGGGATCCGACGACTCCACAACCCGACGATAACGACGCTTTTGGCCGCTAAGCACATGGCCAAGAGATAAAGAGCCACCTGTCAGGACACCAGAATGTTTCTTTTTCTTCTTATACACAACCTTCCGCTTCCCGGCAGCTTTAGATTGATCATCAACAAGCTCCGCGGCATCATCATCAGCTTCCATCCTATCAATTCCCCGATCAAATCCGGTGCGCTGATATTGCAAGGATTCTCCAGTAGGAAGATCATCAAGAGGAACGCGAGAAACATAAATATGACGACCCTATACATACAACCGAATTCAGCATCAAAACAACCAAACCAGGAAAACACGGAAATAAGAGGATAAAAGATTTACCGGGGAGGGGTTGTCTCCAATCAAACGGCCTTCTTACAAAGCTTAGGGATATGAGTATCATCCCCTCCTTTAAACATCTTCATGAGCCTCAAGGTGATATCATCGCAGAAATTTGCTCGAGTCTCACGGGAAGGATCGTCCCGTCCACGATACTCCCAAAGAAAGTTGAATCTCTCCTTCGAGGTTGAATACGGCGAGAAATAAAAACAAAGCCGCCACCGTATAACCATTTAGGCCCTTCAAGTTCATCATGGCCAAAATTTCATTCACTTCAATCATCTCGCAGCATTTGGCTTATCCAACCAAAAGTGATTGGGTTCAGGAATTTGAGTAATATCACAAGGAACAGCCGTCCCCGATCGTTATCATTCACATAGAACCATTTCTTGAACCAATCCTTCACATTATCGCATGAGTAAATGATGCCAAACAGCGCATACCATCACGAAGAGAAAGGTAGCACGCTCCGGCTATGGGCTACCGCCCAAATTTCCCTCTTTTTCAACTCATAAAAATGACGGAAGACATTAAAGTTCGGCGGAATTGCAAGATACAACTCACAATACGCCACGAAGAGAGCAATCGTCATAATTGAGTTTGGTTGCGATTGCGATAGATATTTTCCAAAAATGCAGAGTTCCACTAGGAATGTATGAAGCGGGATACCCAAGCCCCCGATGAAATAATCTTCAAAAACAACTATTTCACCATCATAAGGGCGGGGAATGCCTCACCTCGCGGCAAAGACACGCCACACTTCAAAAGATGCCGGGGGAATCATCCCCCCATCCGCCAAAGAATTCAGCCGACGCCGCCGTCAACCGTGCCGGCGACCAAAGAAGCTTCATCTCGCTTTCTCATATTCCTTCTATTCCTTTCCCTTCCTCTTCTCTCGCCGCAGATTGACGCTTCTTCGCCATGATCCTCGAACGGGAAGGATGCGGTTGCTCGAGCTAACCCTAGACACGGCGCACGGGAGCAGAAAGGACTGATTGCAAGAACGGCAGGCAAAATGAGAGCGAATGGTCCAAATGACGGCGGCATCAGAAGTTTTTAACCGCATTAGGGTTTTTTACCCTTAGTGGGCCAGAGAAACTGGGCCGCTCCAAGCCAAAAAAGCCTTTTGGTTAGTTTTCTTTCTTTTCGTTCAAATTCATTTTTACAGACGCACAGCCTACTGCATAACCCCGAAAGCCGGCCCAAGCAAAGCTACCGATGGCCATTTAAGTCTGTCTTTAGCTATAGTCTTAAAAATAGCCTCGCTAAAAGATCGGGTTCACAAAAGGGTCGTTTCCAACCCGCCGTAACAAAGTTACAAGATAGCAAAGAAGATAACATCAACATTTCAACCCACACAATCCGTCACCGAGCTGGGATTTTTTGCCAATGACACCGCTATTCTCGCGCGCACAAATAGCTAAGCTATTTTTATGGGTTTAGATTCAAAACCATGGTCTCACAGCCCCACGCCGGGGACCGAGTTAAGTAGCAAAGCTATCTTAGCTTAATCATGACAAAGTCATGGCATGGTTCAAACCGACCAGCCCAAATGAAATTTGGCTCGCTTCGGTCTCACTCAAAGAGTGGTCGGAAACACGTAAAGCATGACACAATGATCAGTTGTCTTCTTATTTAGACCCCGACATAACGTGTTCCACCTCATCTCAGCTCGGGACTACGTGGGCCCACGTCACCCGAGAGGTGACATGGGCTAGATCCTTCTTTTAGAGCTTGCCGCAACATATACTATCTTACAAAGAACCTCGGGACTACGTGGGCCCACGTCATTTGCATGACTCGGCCGATCCTTTCTCTTTACAAGGAGTTTAGTTTCGTAACTAAGCTAAGGCAACGACCAATCACGACAGATACCATGTGATGGCAGCATCACACACTAACGTGGGCCCACGTCTCCGCATTTGGGACCCTTTCAAAATTCTTTTTTCTTTTCAGAGCATCATAAATCTTTCGGTCAAAACCGACAACGTCAACCAAGTGCAAGCAAAGTTTGGTCGGAAGCACTAGACGGTCCTCCACCCTGCTGACCACGTCGAACGTGTGTCCGACCACCCTTTCTCACTCAACCAAGCAAGACGGTGTTTTTTCCTCAAGATCCATGATGCTCGGGGACTAGCCGTGGAGGTATAAACTCCATATACCCTCACGGCCTAGTTTGGGCCGACACGCCGTCACCAGGCCGGCCCATCAAGCTCCGAGACCGATCGGCTCAGCCGGGCCTGGACAAATTTAAAACGGGCAAGAATATCGAAGACCGACAAGGAGGACAAGACCTAGCCGAGATAGGAAAGTTTAGACTTGTAAAGTATGTAAACTTAGTACCGTATAGGCTAGTTCCGACTTGTAACCTTGCTCCCCGTGATATATAAGGAGAGCAAGGACCCCTAGGCCGAGGAGGGAATCGGGCATAACGCACGTACTCATACATCCACATCATAATTAAAACAGAGAGCGGACGTAGGGTGTTACGCTTCATAGCGGCCCGAACCTGGGTAAACCTTGTGTGATTGCTCCCCGTTTACGTCTTGCTCGCAATCTTGGTGCGCCTTCCGCCAATCCATTACCGGTCGTGGCATACCGGTCGGACTATCGCCGATATTTCGTCGACGTAGCATATTCGTGTGTGCAAATATGGCGCTTCTAGAGCCGTGAGCCATGGTTAAGGGCCATTCAGTTCTCAGCGGCAACAAACGCTGTGGTGGAGAGGCTAGAGGTGTCAAAATGCCTTAACCATGGCGTATGGGCATGCTTGACTCGCCAGGAGCCATAGGATGCGTTGGAACCGACCGTGCGGCGCATGGTCGTGTGTGCAAATATGGCCGTTCCGGAGCCGTGGAGCCAAGGTTAAGGGCCGTTCGTGCTCTCGAGTGATGGCAAACGCTATGGTAGAGAGGCCGAGGTGTCAAAATGCCTTAACCATGGCGTACGGGCATGCTTGACTCAAGTGCCAAGAGCCATAGGATGCATTGGAACCGACCGTGCGCGGGCAAAGATGGTCGTGTGTGCAAATATGGCGCTTTGCGTACCGTGGAGCCGTGGTTAAGGGCCCTTCAGCTCTCGGGTGATAGAAAACTCTATGGTGGAGAGGTGAGAGGCATCAAAATGGCTTAACCATGGCGTACGGGTGTGCTTGAACCGGTGCCGAGAGCCGTAGGATGCACAGATCCGGCCGTGCGCCAAAGCACGGGCCGTGTGTGCAATTATGGATGTTCTCGAGTCGTGGAGCTATAGTTAAGGGCCGTTCGGGCTCTCGGGTGATGACAAATATTGTGGTGGTGAGGCCAGAGGCGTCAAAATGCCTTAACCATGGCATACGGTCGTGCTTGACCTAGTGTCGAGAGCTATAGGACATGCAGGAACCGGCTGTGTGGTAGCATAGTCGTGTGTGCAAATATGGCGCTCTAGAGGTGTGGAGCCATGGTTAAGGGCCATTCGGGTTCTCGGGCGGTAATAAACACCGTGGTGGAGAGGCCAAAGGTGTTAAAATGCCTTAACCATGGTGCATGGGCGTGCTTGACTTGGTGCGAGGAGCCGTAGGACGCATAGGAACCGACCGTGCGGCAAAGCAAATCGTGTGTGCAAATATATCGCCCGGGAGCCGTGGAGCCAAGGTTAAGTGCCGTTCGTGCTCTCGAGTGACGGCAAACGCTATGGTAGAGAGGCCGAGGTGTCAAAATGCCTTAACCATGGCGTACAGGCATGCTTGACTCAGAGCCGGAGCCATAAAATGCGTTGGAACCGACCGTGCGGCAGCATGGTCGAGTGTGCAAATATGGCGCTTTGGAGCCGTGAGGCATGGTTAAGGGCCCTTCGTGCTCTCTCGGTGATGGAAAACTCTATGGTGGAGAGGTGAGAGGCATCAAAATGGCTTAACCATGGCGTACGGCGTGCTTGACCCGGTGCCGAGAGCCATAGGATGCACAGATCCGACCGTGCGCGCAAAGACACAATGTGTGTGCAATTATGGATATTCTCGGAGTCGTGGAGCTGTAGTTAAGGGCCGTTCGTGCTCTCGGGTGATGACAAACATTGTGGTGGTGAGGCCGAGGCATCAAAATGCCTTAACCATGGCATACGGTCATGCTTGACCTAGTGTCAAGAGCTCAGAGGACACGCACGAACCGGGCCGTGCGGTAGCATATTTGTGTGTGCAATTATGGCGCTTCTAGAGCCGTGGAGCCATGGTTAAGGGCCATTCGGGTTCTCAAAGCGGCAACAAACGCTGTGGTGGAGAGGCTAGAGGTGTCAAAATGCCTTAACCATGGCGTACGGGCATGCTTGACTCGGTGCCAGGAGCCATAGGATGCGTTGAACCGACCGTGCGGCATGGTCGTGTGCAAATATGGCGCTTCGGGAGCCGTGGAGCCAAGGTTAAGGGCCGTTCGTGCTCTCGAGCGATGGCAAACGCTATGGTAGAGAGGCCGAGGTGTCAAAATGCCTTAACCATGGCGTACGGGCATGCTTGACTCGGCCGAGAGCCATAGGATGCGTTGGAACCGACCGTGCGGCAAAGATGGTCGTGTGTGCAAATATGGCAGTTTTGCGGCCGTGGAGCCGTGGTTAAGGGCCCTTCGTGCTCTCGGGTGATGAAAAACTCTATGGTGGAGAGGTGAGAGGCATCAAAATGGCTTAACCATGGCGTACGGCGTGCTTGACCCGGTGCCGAGAGCCGTAGGATGCACAGATCCGGCCGTGCGGCGCAAAGACAGCACGGTGTGTGTGCAATTATGGATGTTCTCGAGTCGTGGAGCTATAGTTAAGGGCCGTTCGAGCTCTCGGTGATGACAAATATTGTGGTGGTGAGGCCGAGGCGTCAAAACGCCTTAACCATGGCATACGGTCGTGCTTGACCTAGTGTCGAGAGCTATAGGACATGCAGGAACCGGGCCGTGCGGTAGCATAGTCGTGTGTGCAAATATGGCGCTTCTAGAGGTGTGGAGCCATGGTTAAGGGCCATTCGGGTTCTCGGGCGTAATAAATGCTGTGGTGGAGAGGCCAAATGTGTTAAAATGCCTTAACCATGGTGCATGGGCGTGCTTGACTTGGTGCGAGGAGCCGTAGGACGATAGGAACCGGCCGTGCGGCAAGAAAGTCGTGTGTGCAAATATGGCGCTTCCGAGCCGTGAGCCGAGGTTAAGGGCCGTTCGTGCTCTCGAGCGATGACAAACGCTATGGTAGAGAGGCCGAGGTGCCAAAATGCCTTAACCATGGCGTACGGGCTTGCTTGACTCGCCGGGAGCCATAGGATGCGTTGGAACCGACCATGCGGCAAAGATGGTCGTGTGTGCAAATGTGGCGCTTTTACCGCTCGTGGAGCCATGGTTAAGGGCCCTTCGGCTCTCGGGTGATGGAAAACTCTATGGTGGAGAGGTGAGAGGCATCAAAATGGCTTAACCATGGCGTACGGGTGTGCTTGAACCGGTGCCGAGAGCCGTAGGATGCACAGATCCGGCCGTGCGCTGCAGACAGCCGTGTGTGCAATTGTGGATGTTCGAGTCGTGGAGCTATAGTTAAGGGCCGTTCGGGCTCTCGGGTGATGACAAACATTGTGGTGGTGGGGCCAGAGGTGTCAAAACACCTTAACCATGGCATACGGTCGTGCTTGACCTAGTGTCGAGAGCTATAGGACATGCAGGAACCGGGCCGTGCGGTAGCATAGTCGTGTGTGCAAATATGGCGCTTCTAGAGCGGTGGAGCCATGGTTAAGGGCCATTCGGTTCTTGGGCGGCAACAAATGCTGTGGTCGAGAGGCCAAATGTGTTAAAATGCCTTAACCATAGTGCATGGGCGTGCTTGACTTGGTGCGAGGAGCCGTAGGATGCGCAGAACCGGCCGTGCGGTAGCAAAGTCGTGTGTGCAAATATGGCGCTTCCGGAGCCGTGGAGCCGAGGTTAAGTGCCGTTCGTGCTCTCGAGTGATGGCAAACGCTATGGTAGAGAGGCGAGGGTGTCAAAATGCCTTAACCATGGCGTACGGGCATGCTTGACTCGTGCCGGAGCCATAAAATGCGTTGAACCGACCGTGCGGCAGCATGGTCGAGTGTGCAAATATGGCAGTTTTGGAGCCGTGGAGGCATGGTTAAGGGCCCTTCGTGCTCTCGGTGATGGAAAACTCTATGGTGGAGAGGTGAGAGGCATCAAAATGGCTTAACCATGGCGTACGGCGTGCTTGACCCGGTGCCGAGAGCCATAGGATGCACAGGATCCGACCGTGCGGCAAAGACAAGCCGTGTGTGCAATTATGGATGTTCTCGGAGTCGTGGAGCTGTAGTTAAGGGCCGTTCGGGCTCTTGGGTGATGACAAACATTGTGGTGGTGAGGCCAGGGCATCAAAACGCCATAACCATGGCATACGGTCATGCTTGACCTAGTGTCAAGAGCTATAGGACACGCACGAACCGGGCCGTGGGGTAGCATATTCGTGTGTGCAAATATGGCAGCTTCTAGAGCCGTGGAGCCATGGTTAAGGGCCATTCAGTTCTCAGCAGCAACAAACGCCGTGGTGGAGAGGCTAGAGGTGTCAAAATGCCTTAACCATGGCATACGGGCATGCTTGACTCGGGTGCGAGGAGCCATAGGATGCGTTGGAACCGACCGTGCGGCATGGTCGTGTGTGCAAATATGGCGCTTCCGGAGCCGTGGAGCCAAGGTTAAGGGCCGTTTAGGCTCTCGAGCGATGGCAAACGCTATGGTAGAGAGGCCGAGGTGTCAAAATGCCTTAACCATGGCGTACGGGCATGCTTGACTCGGCCGAGAGCCATAGGATGCGTTGGAACCGACCGTGCGGCAAGATGGTCGTGTGTGCAAATATGGCAGTTTTGGAGCCGTGGAGCCGTGGTTAAGGGCCCTTCAGGCTCTTGGGTGATGAAAAACTCTATGGTGGAGAGGTGAGAGGCATCAAAATGGCTTAACCATGGCGTACGGTCGTGCTTGACCCGGTGCCGAGAGCCGTAGGATGCACAGATCCGGGCCGCGGGCAAAGACAAATGTGTGTGCAATTATGGATGTTCGAGTCGTGGAACTATAGTTAAGGGCCGTTCGGGCTCTTGGGTGATGACAAACATTGTGGTGGTGGGGCCAGAGGTGTCAAAACGCCTTAACCATGGCATACGGTCGTGCTTGACCTAGTGTCGAGAGCCGTAGGACACGTAGGAACCGGCCGTGCGGCAGCACAGTCGTGTGTGCAATTATGGATGTTCTGGAGTGGTGGAGCCATGGTTAAGGGCCATTCGGGTTCTTGGGCGGCAACAAATGCTGTGGTCGAGAGGCCAGAGGTGTCAAAATGCCTTAACCATAGTGCATGGGCGTGCTTGACTTGGTGCGAGGAGCCGTAGGATGCGCAGGAACCGGCCGTGCGGCAAAGAAAGTCGTGTGTGCAAATATGGCAGCTTCTGGGAGCCATGGAGCCGAGGTTAAGTGCCGTTCGTGCTCTCGAGTGATGGCAAACGCTATGGTAGAGAGGCCGAGGTGTCAAAATGCCTTAACCATGGTGTACGGCATGCTTGACTCGTGAGCCGGAGCCATAAATGCGTTGGAACCGACCGTGCGGCAAAGATGGTCGAGTGTGCAAATATGGCAGCTTTGGAGCCATGGAGGCATGGTTAAGGGCCCTTTAGGCTCTCGTGTGATGGAAAACTCTATGGTGGAGAGGTGAGAGGCATCAAAATGGCTTAACCATGGCGTACGGGCGTGCTTGACCCGGTGCGGAGCCATAGGATGCACAGGATCCGACCATGCGGCGGCACATAGTCGTGTGTGCAATTATGGATGTTCGAGTCGTGGAGCCGTATTAAAGGGCCGTTCGGCTCTCGGTGATGACAAACATTGTGGTGGTGAGGCCGAGGCATCAAAATGCCTTAATCATGGCATACGGTCATGCTTGACCTAGTGTCAAGAGCTCGTAGGACACGCATGAACCGGCCGTGCGGTAGCATATTCGTGTGTGCAAATATGGCGCTTCTAGAGCCGTGGAGCCATGGTTAAGGGCCATTCAGGTTCTCAGCAGCAACAAACGCTGTGGTGGAGAGGCTAGAGGTGTCAAAATGCCTTAACCATGGCGTACGGGCATGCTTGACTCGGTGCCGAGCCATAGGATGCGTTGGAACCGACCGTGCGGCAAAGATGGTCGTGTGTGCAAATATGGCGCTTCGAGCCGTGGAGCCAAGGTTAAGGGCCGTTCGTGCTCTTGAGCGATGGCAAACGCTATGGTAGAGAGGCCGAGGTGTCAAAATGCCTTAACCATGGCGTACGGGCATGCTTGACTCGCCGAGAGCCATAGGATGCGTTGGAACCGACCGTGCGGCAGATGGTCGTGTGTGCAAATATGGAAGTTTTGGTGCAGCCGTGGAGCCGTGGTTAAGGGCCCTTCGTGCTCTTAGGTGATGAAAACTCTATGGTGGAGAGGTGAGAGGCATCAAAATGGCTTAACCATGGCGTACGGGCGTGCTTGACCCGGTGCCGAGAGCCGTAGGATGCACAGATCCGGCTATGCGGCAAGCACGCCGTGTGTGCAATTATGGATGTTCTCCGAGTCGTGGAGCTATAGTTAAGGGCCGTTCGGGCTCTCTGCGATGATGACAAATATTGTGGTGGTGAGGCCGAGGCGTCAAAACGCCTTAACCATGGCATACGGTCGTGCTTGACCTAGTGTCGAGAGCTATAGGACATGCAGAACCGGGCCGTGCGGTAGCATAGTCGTGTGTGCAAATATGGCGCTTCTAGAGCCAGGAGCCATGGTTAAGGGCCATTCGGGTTCTCGGGCGGTAATAAACGCTGTGGTGGAGAGGCCAAAGGTGTTAAAATGCCTTAACCATGGTGCATGGGCGTGCTTGACTTGGTGCGAGGAGCCGTAGGACGATAGGAACCGGCCGTGCGGCAAAGAAAGTCGTGTGTGCAAATATGGCGCTTCGGAGCCGTGAGCCGAGGTTAAGGGCCGTTCGTGCTCTCGAGTAATGACAAACGCTATGGTAGAGAGGCCGAGGTGTCAAAATGCCTTAACCATGGCGTACGGGCTTGCTTGACTCGGCCGGAGCCATAGGACGCGTTGAACCGACCATGCGGCAAAGATGGTCGTGTGTGCAAATGTGGCAGTTTTACCGCCGTGGAGCCATGGTTAAGGGCCCTTCGTGCTCTCGGGTGATGGAAAACTCTATGGTGGAGAGGTGAGAGGCATCAAAATGGCTTAACCATGGCGTACGGGTGTGCTTGAACCGGTGCCGAGAGCCGTAGGATGCACAGGATCCGGCCGTGCGCCAAAGACAAGCCGTGTGTGCAATTATGGATGTTCTAGAGTCGTGGAGCTATAGTTAAGGGCCGTTCGGGCTCTCGGGTGATGACAAACATTGTGGTGGTGGGGCCAGAGGTGTCAAAACAACTTAACCATGGCATACGGTCGTGCTTGACCTAGTGTCAAGAGCCGTAGGACACGTAGGAACCGGGCCGTGCGGTAGCATAGTCGTGTGTGCAAATATGGCAGCTTCTAGAGCGGTGGAGCCATGGTTAAGGGCCATTCGGGTTCTTGGGCGGCAACAAATGCTGTGGTCGAGAGGCCAGCGGTGTCAAAATGCCTTAACCATAGTGCATGGGCGTGCTTGACTTGGTGCGAGGAGCCGTAGGATGCGCAGGAACCGCCGTGCGGCAAAGCAAAGTCGTGTGTGCAAATATGGCGCTTCGAGCCGTGGAGCCGAGGTTAAGTGCCGTTCGTGCTCTCGAGTGACGGCAAACGCTATGGTAGAGAGGCCGAGGTGTCAAAATGCCTTAACCATGGCGTATAGGCATGCTTGACTCGAGCCGGAGCCATAAAATGCGTTGGAACCGACCGTGCGGCATGGTCGAGTGTGCAAATATGGCAGTTTTGGAGCCGTGAGGCATGGTTAAGGGCCCTTCGGCTCTCGTGTGATGGAAAACTCTATGGTGGAGAGGTGAGAGGCATCAAAATGGCTTAACCATGGCGTACGTGCGTGCTTGACCCGGTGCCGAGAGCCATAGGATGCACGATCCGACCGTGCGGCAAAGACAACGTGTGTGCAATTATGGATGTTCTGAGTCGTGGAGCTATAGTTAAGGGCCGTTCGTGCTCTCGGGTGATGACAAACATTGTGGTGGTGAGGCCGAGGCATCAAAACACCTTAACCATGGCATACGGTCATGCTTGACCTAGTGTCAAGAGCTGTAGGACACGCACGAACCGGCCGTGCGGTAGCATATTCGTGTGTGCAAATATGGCGCTTCTAGAGCTATGGAGCCATGGTTAAGGGCCATTCAGTTCTCAGCGGCAACAAACGCTGTGGTGGAGAGGCTAGAGGTGTCAAAATGCCTTAACCATGGCGTACGGGCATGCTTGACTCGGCCGAGCCATAGGATGCGTTGAACCGACCGTGCGGCAAAGATGGTCGTGTGTGCAAATATGGCGCTTCGGAGCCGTGGAGCCAAGGTTAAGGGCCGTTCGTGCTCTCGAGCGATGGCAAACGCTATGGTAGAGAGGCCAGAGGTGTCAAAATGCCTTAACCATGGCGTACGGCATGCTTGACTCGCCGAGAGCCATAGGATGCGTTGAACCGACCGTGCGGGCAAAGATGGTCGTGTGTGCAAATATGGCGCTTTTGGCAGCCGTGGAGCCGTGGTTAAGGGCCCTTCGGCTCTCGGGTGATGAAAAACTCTATGGTGGAGAGGTGAGAGGCATCAAAATGGCTTAACCATGGCGTACGGGCGTGCTTGACCCGGTGCCGAGAGCCGTAGGATGCACAGATCCGGCCGTGGGGCAAAGACAAGCCGTGTGTGCAATTATGGATGTTCGAGTCGTGGAGCTATAGTTAAGGGCCGTTCGGGCTCTCGATGATGACAAATATTGTGGTGGTGAGGCCGAGGCGTCAAAATGCCTTAACCATGGCATACGGTCGTGCTTGACCTAGTGTCGAGAGCTATAGGACATGCAGGAACCGGGCCGTGCGGTAGCATAGTCATGTGTGCAAATATGGCGCTTCTAGAGCCGTGGAGCCATGGTTAAGGGCCATTCGGGTTCTCGGGTGGTAATAAACGCTGTGGTGGAGAGGCCAAAGGTGTTAAAACGCCTTAACCATGGTGCATGGGCGTGCTTGACTTGGTGCGAGGAGCCGTAGGACGCATAGGAACCGGCCGTGCGGCAGCAAAGTCGTGTGTGCAAATATGGCGCTTCGGAGCCGTGGAGCCGAGGTTAAGGGCCGTTCGTGCTCTCGAGCGATGACAAACGCTATGGTAGAGAGGCCGAGGTGTCAAAATGCCTTAACCATGGCGTACGGGCTTGCTTGACTCAAAGGCCGGAGCCATAGGACGCGTTGGAACCGACCATGCGGCAAAGATGGTCGTGTGTGCAAATGTGGCAGCTTTACCGCCGTGGAGCCATGGTTAAGGGCCCTTCGTGCTCTCGGGTGATGGAAAACTCTATGGTGGAGAGGTGAGAGGCATCAAAATGGCTTAACCATGGCGTACGGGTGTGCTTGAACCGGTGCCGAGAGCCGTAGGATGCACAGATCCGGCCGTGCGCCAAAGACAAAAGTGTGTGCAATTATGGATGTTCGAGTCGTGGAGCTATAGTTAAGGGCCGTTCGGGCTCTCGGGTGATGACAAACATTGTGGTGGTGGGGCCAGAGGTGTCAAAACGCCTTAACCATGGCATACGGTCGTGCTTGACCTAGTGTCGAGAGCTGTAGGACACGTAGGAACCGGCTGTGCGGTAGCATAGTCGTGTGTGCAAATATGGCAGTTCTAGAGCAGTGGAGCCATGGTTAAGGGCCATTCGGTTCTTGGGCGGCAACAAATGCTGTGGTCAGTGGTGTCAAAACGCCTTAACCATAGTGCATGGGCGTGCTTGACTTGGTGCGAGGAGCCGTAGGATGCGCAGGAACCGCCGTGCGGCAAAGAAAGTCGTGTGTGCAAATATGGCGCTTCGAGCCGTGGAGCCGAGGTTAAGTGCCGTTCGTGCTCTCGAGTGATGGCAAACGCTATGGTAGAGAGGCCGAGGTGTCAAAATGCCTTAACCATGGCGTACGTGCATGCTTGACTCGAGCCGGAGCCATAAAATGCGTTGGAACCGACCGTGCGGCAAGATGGTCGAGTGTGCAAATATGGCAGTTTTGGAGCCGTGGAGGCATGGTTAAGGGCCCTTCGGCTCTCGTGTGATGGAAAACTCTATGGTGGAGAGGTGAGAGGCATCAAAATGGCTTAACCATGGCGTACATGTGCGTGCTTGACCCGGTGCCGAGAGCCATAGGATGCACAGATCCGACCGTGTGGCAAAGACAAGACAGGTGTGTGCAATTATGGATGTTCTGAGTCGTGGAGCTATAGTTAAGGGCCGTTCGTGCTCTCGGGTGATGACAAACATTGTGGTGGTGAGGCCGAGGCATCAAAATGCCTTAACCATGGCATACGGTCATGCTTGACCTAGTGTCAAGAGCTGTAGGACACGCACGAACCGGCCGTGCGGTAGCATATTCGTGTGTGCAAATATGGCAGCTTCTAGAGCTATGGAGCCATGGTTAAGGGCCATTCAGTTCTCAGCGGCAACAAACGCTGTGGTGGAGAGGCTAGAGGTGTCAAAATGCCTTAACCATGGCGTACGGGCATGCTTGACTCGCCGCCGAGCCATAGGATGCGTTGAACCGACCGTGCGGGCAAAGATGGTCGTGTGTGCAAATATGGCGCTTCCGGGAGCCGTGGAGCCAAGGTTAAGGGCCGTTCGTGCTCTCGAGCGATGGCAAACGCTATGGTAGAGAGGCTAGAGGTGTCAAAATGCCTTAACCATGGCGTACGGGCATGCTTGACTCGGCCGAGAGCCATAGGATGCGTTGGAACCGACCGTGCGGCAAAGATGGTCGTGTGTGCAAATATGGCGCTTTGCAGCCGTGGAGCCGTGGTTAAGGGCCCTTCGTGGCTCTCGGGTGATGAAAACTCTATGGTGGAGAGGTGAGAGGCATCAAAATGGCTTAACCATGGCGTACGGGCGTGCTTGACCCGGTGCCGAGAGCCGTAGGATGCACAGGATCCGCCGTGCGGCAAAGACGCCGTGTGTGCAATTATGGATGTTCTGGAGTCGTGGAGCTATAGTTAAGGGCCGTTCGGGCTCTCGAGTGATGACAAATATTGTGGTGGTGAGGCCAGAGGCGTCAAAATGCCTTAACCATGGCATACGGTCGTGCTTGACCTAGTGTCGAGAGCTATAGGACATGCAGGAACTGGCTGTGCGGTAGCATAGTCGTGTGTGCAAATATGGCAGTTCTAGAGCTGTGGAGCCATGGTTAAGGGCCATTCGGGTTCTCAGGTGGTAATAAACGCTGTGGTGGAGAGGCCAAAGGTGTTAAAACACCATAACCATGGTGCATGGGTGTGCTTGACTTGGTGCGAGGAGCCGTAGGACGCATAGGAACCGGCCGTGCGGCAAAGAAAGTGTGTGTGCAAATATGGCGCTTCGGGAGCCGTGGAGCCGAGGTTAAGGGCCATTCGTGCTCTCGAGCGACGACAAACGCTATGGTAGAGAGGCCAGAGGTGTCAAAATGCCTTAACCATGGCGTACGGGCTTGCTTGACTCGGCCGGAGCCATAGGACGCGTTGGAACCGACCATGCGGCAGATGGTCGTGTGTGCAAATGTGGCAGCTTTACTGCCGTGGAGCCATGGTTAAGGGCCCTTCGTGCTCTCGGGTGATGGAAAACTCTATGGTGGAGAGGTGAGAGGCATCAAAATGGCTTAACCATGGCGTACGGGTGTGCTTGAACCGGTGCCGAGAGCCGTAGGATGCACAGATCCGGCCGTGCGCCAAAGACACGCCGTGTGTGCAATTATGGATGTTCTAGAGTCGTGGAGCTATAGTTAAGGGCCGTTCGGGCTCTCGGGTGATGACAAACATTGTGGTGGTGGGGCCGGAGAGGTGTCAAAACGCCTTAACCATGGCATACGGTCGTGCTTGACCTAGTGTCGAGAGCCGTAGGACACGTAGGAACCGGGCCGTGCGGTAGCATAGTCGTGTGTGCAAATATGGTAGTTCTAGAGCGGTGGAGCCATGGTTAAGGGCCATTCGGGTTCTTGGGCGGCAACAAATGCCGTGGTCGAGAGGCCAGCGGTGTCAAAACGCCTTAACCATAGTGCATGGGCGTGCTTGACTTGGTGCGAGGAGCCGTAGGATGCGCAGGAACCGGCCGTGCGTGCGGGCAAAGAAAGTCGTGTGTGCAAATATGGCGCCTGGAGCCATGGAGCCGAGGTTAAGTGCCGTTCGTGCTCTCGAGTGACGGCAAACGCTATGGTAGAGAGGCCAGAGGTGTCAAAATGCCTTAACCATGGCGTATGTGCATGCTTGACTCGTGAGCCGGAGCCATAAAATGCGTTGAACCGACCGTGCGGCAGCATGGTCGAGTGTGCAAATATGGCAGTTTTGGAGCCGTGGAGGCATGGTTAAGGGCCCTTCAGCTCTCGTGTGATGGAAAAATCTATGGTGGAGAGGTGAGAGGCATCAAAATAGCTTAACCATGGCGTACGTGCGTGCTTGACCCGGTGCCGAGAGCCATAGGATGCACAGATCCGACCGTGCGGGCAAAGACAGACCGTGTGTGCAATTATGGATGTTCTCGAGTCGTGGAGCTATAGTTAAGGGCCGTTCGTGCTCTCGATGATGACAAACATTGTGGTGGTGAGGCCGAGGCATCAAAATGACTTAACCATGGCATACGGTCATGCTTGACCTAGTGTCAAGAGTCCGTAGGACACGCACGAACCGGCCGTGCGGTAGCATATTCGTGTGTGCAAATATGGCGCTTCTAGACCTATGGAGCCATGGTTAAGGGCCATTCAGTTTCTCAAAGCGGCAACAAACGCTGTGGTGGAGAGGCTAGAGGTGTCAAAATGCCTTAACCATGGCGTACGGGCATGCTTGACTCCGAGGAGCCATAGGATGCGTTGAGCCATAGGATGTGTTGTGCAAATATGGCGCTCGAAGCCAAGGTTACCGTGTGCGAGCGATGGCATGGTCGTGTGTGCAAAATGCCTTAACCATGGCGGGGCATGCTTGACTCGGGAGCCGTTAACCGCCGTGGTTAAGGGCCCTTTAGGCTCTCGGGTGATGAAAAACTCTATGGTGGAGAGGTGAGAGGCATCAAAATGGCTTAACCATGGCGTACGGGCGTGCTTGACCCGGTGCCGAGAGCCGTAGGATGCACAGATCCGGGCCGTGCGGCGCAACACAAGCCGTGTGTGCAATTATGGATGTTCGAGTCGTAGAGCTATAGTTAAGGGCCGTTCGGCTCTCGGTGATGACAAATATTGTGGTGGTGAGGCCGAGGCGTCAAAACGCCTTAACCATGGCATACGGTCATGCTTGACCTAGTGTCGAGAGCTATAGGACATGCAGGAACCGGGCCGTGCGGTAGCATAGTCGTGTGTGCAAATATGGCGCTTCTAGAGCCGTGGAGCCATGGTTAAGGGCCATTCGGGTTCTCGGGCGGTAATAAACGCTGTGGTGGAGAGGCCAAAGGTGTTAAAACGCCTTAACCATGGTGCATGGGCGTGCTTGACTTGGTGCGAGGAGCCGTAGGACGCATAGGAACCGGGCGTGCGGGCAAAGAAAGTTGTGTGTGCAAATATGGCGCTTCGGGAGCCGTGGAGCCGAGGTTAAGGGCCGTTCGTGCTCTCGAGCGACGACAAACGCTATGGTAGAGAGGCCGAGGTGTCAAAATGCCTTAACCATGGTGTACGGGCTTGCTTGACTCGGCCGGAGCCATAGGACGCGTTGAACCGACCATGGGGCAGCATGGTCGTGTGTGCAAATGTGGTAGTTTTACTACCGTGGAGCCATGGTTAAGGGCCCTTCGTGCTCTTGGGTGATGAAAACTCTATGGTGGAGAGGTGAGAGGCATCAAAATGGCTTAACCATGGCGTACGGGTGTGCTTGAACCGGTGCCGAGAGCCGTAGGATGCACAGATCCGGCCGTGCGCCAAAGACAAGCCGTGTGTGCAATTATGGATGTTCGAGTCGTGGAGCTATGGTTAAGGGCCCTTCAGGCTCTCGGGTGATGAAAAACTCTATGGTGGAGAGGCGAGAGGTGTCAAAATGGCTTAACCATGGCGTACGGGCGTGCTTGACCCGGTGCCGAGAGCCGTAGGACGCGTAGGATCCGGCCGTGCGGCAGCATAGTCGTGTGTGCAAATATGGCAGTTCTAGAGCGGTGGAGCCATGGTTAAGGGCCATTCGGGTTCTTGGGCGGCAACAAATGCTGTGGTCGAGAGGCCAGCGGTGTCAAAACACCTTAACCATAGTGCATGGGCGTGCTTGACTTGGTGCGAGGAGCCGTAGGATGCGCAGGAACCGCCGTGCGGGCAAAGAAAGTCGTGTGTGCAAATATGGCGCCGGAGCCATGGAGCCGAGGTTAAGTGCCGCCGTCGTGCTCTTGAGTGATGGCAAACGCTATGGTAGAGAGGCCGAGGTGTCAAAATGCCTTAACCATGGCGTATGTGCATGCTTGACTCGAGCCGGAGCCATAAAATGCGTTGGAACCGACCGTGCGGCAAAGATGGTCGAGTGTGCAAATATGGCAGTTTTGGAGCCGTGGAGGCATGGTTAAGGGCCCTTCAGCTCTCGTGTGATGGAAAAATCTATGGTGGAGAGGTGAGAGGCATCAAAATAGCTTAACCATGGCGTACGGCGTGCTTGACCCGGTGCCGAGAGCCATAGGATGCACAGATCCGACCGTGCGGCAAAGACAAAGTCGTGTGTGCAATTATGGATGTTCGAGTCGTGGAGCTGTAGTTAAGGGCCGTTCGGCTCTCGGGTGATGACAAACATTGTGGTGGTGAGGCCAGAGGCATCAAAATGCCTTAACCATGGCATACGATCATGCTTGACCTAGTGTCAAGAGCTGTAGGACACGCACGAACCGGCTGTGCGGTAGCATATTCGTGTGTGCAAATATGGCCTTGTGGAGCCATGGTTAAGGGCCATTCAGGTTCTCAGGTGGCAACAAACGCTGTGGTGGAGAGGCTAGAGGTGTCAAAATGCCTTAACCATGGCGTACGGGCATGCTTGACTCAGTGCCAGGAGCCATAGGATGTGTTGAACCGACCGTGCGGCAGCGAAAATGCATGGTCGTGTGTGCAAATATGGCATGCTTGACTCGAGCCGTTAACGCCGTGGTTAAGGGCCCTTAAGGGCCCTTCGGCTCTCGGGTGATGAAAACTCTATGGTGGAGAGGTGAGAGGCATCAAAATGGCTTAACCATGGCGTACGGGCGTGCTTGACCCGGTGCCGAGAGCCGTAGGATGCACAGATCCAACTGTGCGGCAGCAGCACGTGTGTGCAATTATGGATGTTCGGAGTCGTAGAGCTATAGTTAAGGGCCGTTCGGCTCTCGGGTGATGACAAATATTGTGGTGGTGAGGCCAGAGGCGTCAAAACGCCTTAACCATGGCATACGGTCATGCTTGACCTAGTGTCGAGAGCTATAGGACACGCAGGAACCGGCTGTGCGGTAGCATAGTCGTGTGTGCAAATATGGCAGTTCTAGAGCCGTGGAGCCATGGTTAAGGGCCATTCGGGTTCTCGGGTGGTAATAAACGCTGTGGTGGAGAGGCCAAAGGTGTTAAAACGCCTTAACCATGGTGCATGGGCGTGCTTGACTTGGTGCGAGGAGCCGTAGGACGCATAGGAACCGGGCGCGGCAAAGAAAGTCGTGTGTGCAAATATGGCGCTCGGGAGCCGTGGAGCCGAGGTTAAGGGCCGTTCGTGCTCTCGAGCGACGACAAACGCTATGGTAGAGAGGCTAGAGGTGTCAAAATGCCTTAACCATGGCGTACGGGCTTGCTTGACTCGCCGGGAGCCATAGGACGCGTTGGAACCGACCATGGGGCAGCATGGTCGTGTGTGCAAATGTGGTAGTTTTACCGCCGTGGAGCCATGGTTAAGGGCCCTTCGTGCTCTTGGGTGATGAAAACTCTATGGTGGAGAGGTGAGAGGCATCAAAATGGCTTAACCATGGCGTACGGGTGTGCTTGAACCGGTGCCGAGAGCCGTAGGATGCACAGATCCGGCCGTGCGCCAAAGACAAGCCGTGTGTGCAATTATGGATGTTCGAGTCGTGGAGCTATAGTTAAGGGCCATTCGGGCTCTCGGTGATGACAAACATTGTGGTGGTGGGGCCGAGGTGTCAAAATGCCTTAACCATGGCATACGGTCGTGCTTGACCTAGTGTCGAGAGCCGTAGGACACGTAGGAACCGGGCCGTGCGGTAGCATAGTCGTGTGTGCAAATATGGCAATTCTAGAGCGGTGGAGCCATGGTTAAGGGCCATTCGGGTTCTTGGGCGGCAACAAATGCTGTGGTCGAGAGGCCAAAGGTGTCAAAATGCCTTAACCATAGTGCATGGGCGTGCTTGACTTGGTGCGAGGAGCCGTAGGATGCGCAGGAACCGCCGTGCGGCAAAGAAAAGTCGTGTGTGCAAATATGGCGCTCGGAGCCGTGGAGCCGAGGTTAAGTGCCGTTTAGGCTCTTGAGTGATGGCAAACGCTATGGTAGAGAGGCCGAGGTGTCAAAATGCCTTAACCATGGCGTACGTGCATGCTTGACTCGAGCCGGAGCCATAAAATGCGTTGAACCGACCATGCGGCAAAGATGGTCGAGTGTGCAAATATGGCGCTTTGGAGCCGTGGAGGCATGGTTAAGGGCCCTTCGTGCTCTCGTGATGGAAAACTCTATGGTGGAGAGGTGAGAGGCATCAAAATGGCTTAACCATGGCGTACGTGTGTGCTTGACCCGGTGCCGAGAGCCATAGGATGCACAGGATCCGACCGTGCGGCAAAGACAAAGCCGTGTGTGCAATTATGGATGTTCGAGTCGTGGAGCTGTAGTTAAGGGCCGTTTAGGCTCTCGGATGATGACAAACATTGTGGTGGTGAGGCCGAGGCAGGCATCAAAATGACCTTAACCATGGCATACGGTCATGCTTGACCTAGTGTCAAGAGCCGTAGGACACGCACGAACCGGCCGTGCGGTAGCATATTCGTGTGTGCAAATATGGCAGCTCTAGACCCGTGGAGCCATGGTTAAGGGCCATTCGGTTCTCAGGCGGCAACAAACGCTGTGGTGGAGAGGCTAGAGGTGTCAAAATGCCTTAACCATGGCGTACGGGCATGCTTGACTCGGTGCGAGAGCCATAGGATGCGTTGAACCGACCGCGGCAAAGATGGTCGTGTGTGCAAATATGGCAGTTCCGGGAGCCAGCCGAGGTAGGATGCCGTTGAGCCGGCAAACGCTATGGTAGAGAGGCGAGGTGTCAAAATGCCTTAACCATGGCGTACGGCATGGTCGTGTGTGCAAATATGGATGGTCGAGTGTTATGGAGCCGTGGAGCTATGGTTAAGGGCCCTTTAGGCTCTCGGGTGATGAAAAACTCTATGGTGGAGAGGTGAGAGGCATCAAAATGGCTTAACCATGGCGTACGGCGTGCTTGACCCGGTGCCGAGAGCCGTAGGATGCACAGATCCACCGTGCGGGCATAGTCGTGTGTGCAATTATGGATGTTCTAGAGTCGTGAGCTATAGTTAAGGGCCGTTCGGGCTCTCGGGTGATGACAAATATTGTGGTGGTGAGGCCGAGGCATCAAAACGCCTTAACCATGGCATACGGTCATGCTTGACCTAGTGTCGAGAGCTATAGGACATGCACGAACCGGGCCGTGCGGTAGCATAGTCGTGTGTGCAAATATGGCGCTTCTAGAGCCGTGGAGCCATGGTTAAGGGCCATTCGGGTTCTCAGCGGTAATAAACGCTGTGGTGGAGAGGCCAAAGGTGTTAAAACGCCTTAACCATGGTGCATGGGCGTGCTTGACTTGGTGCGAGGAGCCGTAGGACGTAGGAACCGACCGTGCGACAGCAAAGTCGTGTGTGCAAATATGGCGCTTCCGGAGCCGTGGAGCCGAGGTTAAGGGCCGTTCGTGCTCTCGAGCGATGACAAACGCTATGGTAGAGAGGCCGAGGTGTCAAAATGCCTTAACCATGGTGTACGGGCTTGCTTGACTCGCCGGAGCCATAGGATGCGTTGGAACCGACCATGGGGCAGCATGGTCGTGTGTGCAAATGTGGCAGTTTTTGCGGCCGTGGAGCCATGGTTAAGGGCCCTTCGGGCTCTTGGGTGATGAAAACTCTATGGTGGAGAGGTGAGAGGCATCAAAATGGCTTAACCATGGCGTACGGGTGTGCTTGAACCGGTGCCGAGAGCCGTAGGATGCACAGATCCGGCCGTGCGCGCACATGGCCGTGTGTGCAATTATGGATGTTCGAGTCATGGAGCTATAGTTAAGGGCCATTCGGGCTCTCGGGTGATGACAAACATTGTGGTGGTGGGGCCAGAGGTGTCAAAATGCCTTAACCATGGCATACGGTCGTGCTTGACCTAGTGTCGAGAGCTATAGGACACGCAGGAACCGGCTGTGCGGTAGCATAGTCGTGTGTGCAAATATGGCAGTTCTAGAGCGGTGGAGCCATGGTTAAGGGCCATTCGGGTTCTTGGGCGGCAACAAATGCTGTGGTCGAGAGGCCAAAGGTGTCAAAATGCCTTAACCATAGTGCATGGGCGTGCTTTTGACTTGGTGCGAGGAGCCGTAGGATGCGCATAGGAACCGGCCGTGCGGCAGCAAAGTCGTGTGTGCAAATATGGCGCTTCCGAGCCATGGAGCCGAGGTTAAGGGCCGTCGTGCTCTCGAGTGATGGCAAACGCTATGGTAGAGAGGCCGAGGTGTCAAAATGCCTTAACCATGGCGTACGGCATGCTTGACTCGAGCCGAGGAGCCATAAATGCGTTGGAACCGACCATGCGGCAACATGGTCGTGTGTGCAAATATGGCAGTTTTGGAGCCGTGAGGCATGGTTAAGGGCCCTTCAGCTCGTCGGTGATGGAAAACTCTATGGTGGAGAGGTGAGAGGCATCAAAATGGCTTAACCATGGCGTACGGTGTGCTTGACCCGTGCCGAGAGCCATAGGATGCACAGATCCGACCGTGCAAAAGCGCAGACGCCGTGTGTGCAATTATGGATGTTCGGAGTCGTGGAGCTATAGTTAAGGGCCGTTCGGGCTCTCGGTGATGACAAACATTGTGGTGGTGAGGCCGAGGCATCAAAACGCCTTAACCATGGCATACGGTCATGCTTGACCTAGTGTCAAGAGCTGTAGGACACGCACCAACCGGGCCGTGCGGTAGCATATTCGTGTGTGCAAATATGGCAATTCTAGAGCTGTGGAGCCATGGTTAAGGGCCATTCAGGTTCTCAGGGCGGCAACAAACGCTGTGGTGGAGAGGCTAGAGGTGTCAAAATGCCTTAACCATGGCGTATGGGCATGCTTGACTTGGTGCGAGGAGCCATAGGATGCGTTGGAACCGACCGTGCGGGAAAGATGGTCGTGTGTGCAAACATGGCAGCTCTCGGAGCCGTGGAGCCAAGGTTAAGGACCGTTCGTGCTCTCGAGCGATGGCAAACGCTATGGTAGAGAGGCCGAGGTGTCAAAATGCCTTAACCATGGCGTACGGGCATGCTTGACACGTAGCCGAGAGCCATAGGATGCGTTGGAACCGACCGTGCGGCAAAGATGGTCGTGTGTGCAAATATGGCGCTTTTGGAACCGTGGAGGCATGGTTAAGAGCCCTTTAGGCTCTCGTGTGATGAAAACTCTATGGTGGAGAGGTGAGAGGCATCAAAATGGCTTAACCATGGCGTACGGGCGTGCTTGACCCGGTGCCGAGAGCCGTAGGATGCACAGATCCGGCCGTGCGGCAAAGACAACGTGTGTGCAATTATGGATGTTCTGAGTCGTGGAGCTATAGTTAAGGGCCGTTTAGGCTCTCGGGTGATGACAAATATTGTGGTGGTGAGGCCAGAGGCATCAAAATGCCTTAACCATGGCATACGGTCATGCTTGACCTAGTGTCGAGAGCTATAGGACATGCGTAGAACCGGCCGTGCGGCAGCATAGTCGTGTGTGCAAATATGGCGCTTTAGAGCCGTGGAGCCATGGTTAAGGGCCATTCGGGTTCTCGCGGTAATAAACGCTATGGTGGAGAGGCCAAAGGTGTTAAAACGCCTTAACCATGGTGCATGGGCGTGCTTGACTTGGTGTGAGGAGCCGTAGGACGCATAGGAACCGCCGTGCGGCAAAGAAAAGTCGTGTGTGCAAATATGGCGCTTCGAGCCGTGAGCCGAGGTTAATGGCCGTTCGTGCTCTCGAGCGACGACAAACGCTATGGTAGAGAGGCCAGAGGTGTCAAAATGCCTTAACCATGGCGTACGGGCTTGCTTGACCTAGTGTCGGAGCCATAGGACGCGTTGAACCGACCATGCGGCAAAGATGGTCGTGTGTGCAAATGTGGCGTTTTACCGCCGTGGAGCCATGGTTAAGGGCCCTTCGGCTCTCGAGTGATGGAAAACTCTATGGTGGAGAGGTGAGAGGCATCAAAATGGCTTAACCATGGCGTACGGTTGTGCTCGAACCGGTGCCAAGAGCCGTAGGATGCACAGATCCGGCCGTGCGCAGCATATTCGTGTGTGCAATTATGGATGTTCTGCAGTCGTGGAGCTATGGTTAAGGGCCCTTCAGGCTCTCGGGTGATGAAAAACATTGTGGTGGAGGGGCCAGAGGTGTCAAAATGGCTTAACCATGGCGTACGGGCGTGCTTGACCCGGTGCCGAGAGCCGTAGGACACGTAGGATCCGGCCGTGCGGTAGCACAGTCGTGTGTGCAAATATGGCAGTTCTAGAGCGGTGGAGCCATGGTTAAGGGCCATTCGGGTTCTTGGGCGGCAACAAATGCTATGGTCGAGAGGCCAGCGGTGTCAAAACGCCTTAACCATAGTGCATGGGCGTGCTTGACTTGGTGCGAGGAGCCGTAGGATGCGTTGGAACCGCCGTGCGGCAAAGAAAGTCGTGTGTGCAAATATGGAAGTTTGCGGAGCCGTGGAGCCGAGGTTAAGTGCCGTTCGTGCTCTCGAGTGATGACAAACGCTATGGTAGAGAGGCCAGAGGTGTCAAAATGCCTTAACCATGGCGTACAGTGCATGCTTGACTCGTGAGCCGGAGCCATAAATGCGTTGAACCGACCGTGCGGGCAAAGATGGTCGAGTGTGCAAATATGGCAGTTTTGGAGCCGTGAGGCATGGTTAAGGGCCCTTCGTGCTCTTAGGTGATGGAAAACTCTATGGTTGAGAGGTGAGAGGCATCAAAATGGCTTAACCATGGCGCATGGCGTGCTTGACCCGGTGCCGAGAGCCATAGGATGCACAGGATCCGACCGTGCGGCAAAAAGACAAAGTCGTGTGTGCAATTATGGATGTTCGAGTCGTGGAGCTGTAGTTAAGGGCCGTTCGTGCTCTCGGTGATGACAAACATTGTGGTGGTGAGGCCGAGGCGTCAAAACACCTTAACCATGGCATACGGGCATGCTTGACCTCAAGGGCCGAGAGCCATAGGTTGCGTTGGAACCGACCATGCGGCAAACGATGGTCGTGTGTGCAAATATGGCGCTTTTGGCTTGACTCGTGGAGCCATGGTTAAGGGCCCTTCAGGCTCTCGGGTGATGACAAACTCTATGGTGGAGAGGTGAGAGGCATCAAAATGGCTTAACCATGGTGTACGGGCGTGCTTGACCCGGTGCCGAGAGCCGTAGGATGCACAGGATCCGGGCCGTGCGGGCAAAGACAACATGTGCAATTATGGATGTTCTGGAGTCGTGGAGCTATAGTTAAGGGCCGTTCAGGCTCTCGGGTGATGAAAAATATTGTGGTGGTGAGGCCAGAGGCATCAAAATGCCTTAACCATGGCATACGGTCGTGCTTGACCTAGTGTCGAGAGCTATAGGACATGCAGGAACCGGCTGTGCGGTAGCATAGTCGTGTGTGCAAATATGGCAATTCTAGAGCCGTGGAGCCATGGTTAAGGGCCATTCGGGTTCTCGGGCGGTAATAAACGCTGTGGTGGAGAGGCCAAAGGTGTTAAAATGCCTTAACCATAGTGCATGGGCGTGCTTGACTTGGTGCGAGGAGCCGTAGGATGCGCAGGAACCGCCGGCGGCAAAGAAAGTCGTGTGTGCAAATATGGCGCTTCCGGAGCCGTGGAGCCGAGGTTAAGTGCCGTTCAGCTCTCGAGTGATGGCAAACGCTATGGTAGAGAGGCCGAGGTGTCAAAATGCCTTAACCATGGCGTATGTGCATGCTTGACTCGCCGGGAGCCATAAAATGCGTTGGAACCGACCATGCGGCAAAGCATGGTCGAGTGTGCAAATATGGCGCTTTTGGAGCCGTGGAGGCATGGTTAAGGGCCCTTCGCTCTTAGGTGATGGAAAACTCTATGGTGGAGAGGTGAGAGGCATCAAAATGGCTTAACCATGGCGTACGGCGTGCTTGACCCGTGTCGAGAGCCATAGGATGCACAGATCCGACCGTGTGGCAAAGCACGTGTGTGCAATTATGGATGTTTTGAGTCGTGAGCCGTAGTTAAGGGCCGTTCGTGCTCTCGTGATGACAAACATTGTGGTGGTGAGGCCGAGGCATCAAAATGCCTTAACCATGGCATACGGTCATGCTTGACCTAGTGTCAAGAGCTGAGGACACGCACGAACCGCCGTGCGGTAGCATATTCGTGTGTGCAAATATGGCGCTTCTAGAGCCGTGGAGCCATGGTTAAGGGCCATTCAGGTTCTCAGGCGGCAACAAATGCTGTGGTGGATGTAACACCCAGTTTTAAGAACAAAACCAGATATACACCATATGTGAGCCTTAAAAGTCAAATCTCACATATAGCCACAAATGAAAGGTAGTATCAAGAAACAATGCTTAATATTTATAATGTATTTAAAATAAAAGACATAACCTTAGGTAGCAAACAATGGAAAGACGAATTAATCTCCGGGTGTAGACTCCACTGGATCCAACCGACCGGTTGATCACAAGCCTAAACTTCTCCCGAGGTGTGGGGGAATAGCAAGAGTGAGTTCATGACGAACTCAACAAGTATAACAAGTGTAATCCCATAACCACATGATCAATGTAACATAAATAATGTAGAGCATAAAACGGTAAACAATGAACATGTTAACAATCGAAAGTCATCATCTATGTAAGGATTCCAAGGCCGCCGTGTCCTTGAGCAAGGCTAGTATACCCGCTTATTAAACTCGCGAGGTGTACACTTTCACCACAAGTCGTGATTGCCCTTTTGCCCGAGGTGATCACCTCTTGACCCACTTCCAAGGTAGGTTGGCAGGTCACTACGAAGCTTTTCACTAGTCATTCTAATAAGTAGCGCCGCTAAGGTTTCGCATTTGACCAAATAGATATAGATGCTCTCCTCCGAGAGTGGCACACACATGACCGCAGCCCAGCACACATCACAAACAGACAAGAGCTATACCTCACTTGGCACCCCTCTTTGCCCTTTGGTAAGCTGCTAACGAACTAGAACAGATCAAGATACTGGGCTAAGACCAGAGCCATGTAGTTCTCATGGTTGTACTGTAAATCCCGGAGGTTCTCTTTACAAAGTATAAATTTAAGTTGCTAAAAAGTCATCTTTAACGCTTGTTGCATAAACATTAATCAAGTTACATGATCATGATCATAGAAATCAAACTCAAGCTATACTTGCCTTCCGAAAAGCTTGCCATCCAACTTTCCAACTCATCTCGTATCATCCGTGCATAGCTCCACTTCTAACGATAGCAACAACCATCACAAGCATTATAGAAAAACCTAGAAGCAATAA
>JAENPR010002280.1:0-63308 GCA_018135685.1 Themeda triandra | reverse complement strand
AAAAGTGGCTAGAACAATCTTCACGAACGGTTTTAGCACGGTTTGTCGTAACGGAACCAAAACTCCAGGAACGGACTAGAAACGAGCTAAACATGAGTTTTGGGGCAAACGGGATGACTTGGGTGTTAAGAAAAACTCAAATGCAACTCTTTTCGTACCAAAAGTGGCTAGAACGGTCTTCACGAACGGTTTTCACACGGTTTGTCGTAACGGAACCAAAACTCCGGGAACGGACTAGAAACGAGCTAAACATGAGTTTTGGGGCAAACGGGATGACTTGGGTGTTAAGAAAAACTCAAATGCAACTCTTTTCGTACCAAAAGTGGCTAGAACGGTCTTCACGAACGGTTTTCGCACGGTTTGTCGTACCGGAACCAAAACTCCAGGAACGGACTAGAAACGAGCTAAACATGAGTTTTGGGGCAAACGGGATGACTTGGGTGTTAAGAAAAACTCAAATGCAACTCTTTTCGTACCAAAAGTGGCTAGAACGGTCTTCACGAATGGTTTTCGCACGGTTTGTCGTAAAAACCAAAACTCCGGAACGGACTAGAAACGAGCTAAACATGAGTTTTGGGGCAAACGGGATGACTTGGGTGTTAAGAAAAACTCAAATGCAACTCTTTTCGTACCAAAAGTGGCTAGAACGTCTTCACGAACGGTTTTAGCACGGTTTGTCGTAACGGAACCAAAACTCCGGAACGGACTAGAAACGAGCTAAACATGAGTTTTGGGGCAAACGGGATGACTTGGGTGTTAAGAAAAATTCAAATGCAACTCTTTTCGTACCAAAAGTGGCTAGAACGGTCTTCACGAACGGTTTTAGCACGGTTTGTCGTAACGGAACCAAAACTCCGGAACGGACTAGAAACGAGCTAAACATGAGTTTTGGGGCAAACGGGATGACTTGGGTGTTAAGAAAAACTCAAATGCAACTCTTTTCGTACCAAAAGTGGCTAGAACGGTCTTCACGAACGGTTTTAGCACGGTTTGTCGTAACGGAACCAAAACTCCGGAACGGACTAGAAACGAGCTAAACATGAGTTTTGGGGCAAACGGGATGACTTGGGTGTTAAGAAAAACTCAAATGCAACTCTTTTCGTACCAAAAGTGGCTAGAACGGTCTTCACGAACGGTTTTCGCACGGTTTGTCGTACCAAAACCAAAACTCCGGAACGGACTAGAAACGAGCTAAACATGAGTTTTGGGGCAAACGGGATGACTTGGGTGTTAAGAAAAACTCAAATGCAACTCTTTTCGTACCAAAAGTGGCTAGAACGGTCTTCACGAACGGTTTTCGCACGGTTTGTCGTAACGGAACCAAAACTCCGGAGGACTAGAAACGAGCTAAACATGAGTTTTGGGGCAAACGGGATGACTTGGGTGTTAAGAAAAACTCAAATGCAACTCTTTTCGTACCAAAAGTGGCTAGAACGGTCTTCACGAACGGTTTTCGCACGGTTTGTCGTAACGGAACCAAAACTCCGGAACGGACTAGAAACGAGCTAAACATGAGTTTTGGGGCAAACGGGATGACTTGGGTGTTAAGAAAAACTCAAATGCAACTCTTTTCGTACCAAAAGTGGCTAGAACGGTCTTCACGAACGGTTTTAGCACGGTTTGTCGTAACGGAACCAAAACTCCGGAACGGACTAGAAACGAGCTAAACATGAGTTTTGGGGAAAACGGGATGACTTGGGTGTTAAGAAAAACTCAAATGCAACTCTTTTCGTACCAAAAGTGGCTAGAACAAGTCTTCACGAACGGTTTTAGCACGGTTTGTCGTAACGGAACCAAAACTCCGGGAACGGACTAGAAACGAGCTAAACATGAGTTTTGGGGCAAACGGGATGACTTGGGTGTTAAGAAAAACTCAAATGCAACTCTTTTCGTACCAAAAGTGGCTAGAATGGTCTTCACGAATGGTTTTCGCACGGTTTGTCGTACCGGAACCAAAACTCCGGGAACGGACTAGAAACGAGCTAAACATGAGTTTTGGGGCAAACGGGATGACTTGGGTGTTAAGAAAAATTCAAATGCAACTCTTTTCGTACCAAAAGTGGCTAGAACGGTCTTCACGAACGGTTTTAGCACGGTTTGTCGTAACGGAACCAAAACTCCGGAACGGACTAGAAACGAGCTAAACATGAGTTTTGGGGCAAACGGGATGACTTGGGTGTTAAGAAAAACTCAAATGCAACTCTTTTCGTACCAAAAGTGGCTAGAACGGTCTTCACGAACGGTTTTCGCACAGTTTGTCGTACCGGAACCAAAACTCTTGGAACGGACTAGAAACGAGCTAAACATGAGTTTTGGGGCAAACGGGATGACTTGGGTGTTAAGAAAAACTCAAATGCAACTCTTTTCGTACCAAAAGTGGCTAGAACAGTCTTCACGAACGGTTTTAGCACGGTTTGTCGTAACGGAACCAAAACTCCGGAACGGACTAGAAACGAGCTAAACATGAGTTTTGGGGCAAACGGGATGACTTGGGTGTTAAGAAAAACTCAAATACAACTCTTTTCGTACCAAAAGTAGCTAGAACGGTGTTCACGAACGGTTTTCACACAGTTTGTCGTACCAAAATCAAAAAACTCCGGGAACGGAATAGAAACGAGCTAAACATGAGTTTTGGGTCAAACGGGATGACTTGGGTGTTAAGAAAAACTCAAATACAACTCTTTTCGTACCAAAAGTGGCTAGAACGGTCTTCACGAACGGTTTTCGCACAGTTTGTCGTACCAGAACCAAAACTCCAGGAACGGAATAGAAACGAGCTAAACATAAGTTTTAGGGCAAATGGATGCCTTGGGTGTTAAGAAAAACACTAATGCAACTCTTTTCGTACCAAAAGTGGCTAGAACAGTCTTCACGAACGGTTTTCGCACAGTTTGTCGTACCGGAACCAAAACTCCAGTAACGGACTAGAAACGAGCTAAACATGAGTTTTGGGTCAAACGGGATGACTTGGGTGTTAAGAAAAACTCAAATACAACTCTTTTCGTACCAAAAGTAGCTAGAACGGTCTTCACGAATAGTTTTCGCACAGTTTGTCGTACCGGAACCAAAACTCCGAGAACGGACTAGAAATGAGCTAAACATGAGTTTTGGGTCAAACGGGATGACTTGGGTGTTAAGAAAAATTCAAATGCAACTCTTTTCGTACCAAAAGTGGCTTGAACTGTCTTCACGAACGGTTTTAGCACGGTTTGTCGTAACGGAACCAAAACTCCGGGAACGGACTAGAAACGAGCTAAACATGAGTTTTGGGGCAAACGGGATGACTTGGTGTTAAGAAAAACTCAAATGCAACTCTTTTCGTACCAAAAGTGGCTAGAACGGTCTTCACGAACGGTTTTCGCACAGTTTGTCGTACCGGAACCAAAACTCCAGGAACGGACTAGAAACGAGCTAAACATGAGTTTTGGGGCAAACGGGATGACTTGGGTGTTAAGAAAAACTCAAATGCAACTCTTTTCGTACCAAAAGTGGCTAGAACGGTCTTCACGAACGGTTTTAGCACGGTTTGTCGTAACGGAACCAAAACTCCGGGAATGGACTAGAAACGAGCTAAACATGAGTTTTGGGGCAAACGGGATGACTTGGGTGTTAAGAAAAACTCAAATGCAACTCTTTTCATACCAAAAGTGGCTAGAACGGTCTTCACGAACGGTTTTCGCACAGTTTGTCGTACGGAACCAAAACTCTAGGAACGGACTAGAAACGAGCTAAACATGAGTTTTGGGGCAAACGGGATGACTTGGGTGTTAAGAAAAACTCAAATGCAACTCTTTTCGTACCAAAAGTGGCTAGAACGGTCTTCACGAACGGTTTTCGCACGGTTTGTCGTAAACGGAACCAAAACTCCGGAACGGACTAGAAACGAGCTAAACATGAGTTTTGGGGCAAACGGGATGACTTGGGTGTTAAGAAAAACTCAAATGCAACTCTTTTCGTACCAAAAGTGGCTAGAACGGTCTTCACGAACGGTTTTAGCACGGTTTGTCGTAACGGAACCAAAACTCCGGAACGGACTAGAAACGAGCTAAACATGAGTTTTGGGGCAAACGGGATGACTTGGGTGTTAAGAAAAACTCAAATGCAACTCTTTTCGTACCAAAAGTGGCTAGAACGGTCTTCACGAACGGTTTTCGCACGGTTTGTCGTAACGGAACCAAAACTCCGGAACGGACTAGAAACGAGCTAAACATGAGTTTTGGGGCAAACGGGATGACTTGGGTGTTAAGAAAAACTCAAATGCAACTCTTTTCGTACCAAAAGTGGCTAGAACGGTCTTCACGAATGGTTTTCGCACGGTTTGTCGTACCGGAACCAAAACTCCGGAACGGACTAGAAACGAGCTAAACATGAGTTTTGGGGCAAACGGGATGACTTGGGTGTTAAGAAAAACTCAAATGCAACTCTTTTCGTACCAAAAGTGGCTAGAACGGTCTTCACGAACGGTTTTAGCACGGTTTGTCGTAACGGAACCAAAACTCCGGAACGGACTAGAAACGAGCTAAACATGAGTTTTGGGGCAAACGGGATGACTTGGGTGTTAAGAAAAACTCAAATGCAACTCTTTTCGTACCAAAAGTGGCTAGAACGGTCTTCACGAACGGTTTTCGCACGGTTTGTCGTACGGAACCAAAACTGCGGAAACGGACTAGAAACGAGCTAAACATGAGTTTTGGGGCAAACGGGATGACTTGGGTGTTAAGAAAAACTCAAATGCAACTCTTTTCGTACCAAAAGTGGCTAGAACGGTCTTCACGAACGGTTTTCGCACAGTTTGTCGTAACGGAACCAAAACTCCGGAACGGACTAGAAACGAAACGCTAAACATGAGTTTTGGGGCAAACGGGATGACTTGGGTGTTAAGAAAAACTCAAATGCAACTCTTTTCGTACCAAAAGTGGCTAGAACGGTCTTCACGAACGGTTTTAGCACGGTTTGTCGTAACGGAACCAAAACTCCGGGAACGGACTAGAAACGAGCTAAACATGAGTTTTGGGGCAAACGGGATGACTTGGGTGTTAAGAAAAACTCAAATGCAACTCTTTTCGTACCAAAAGTGGCTAGAACGGTCTTCACGAACGGTTTTAGCACGGTTTGTCGTAACGGAACCAAAACTCCGGAACGGACTAGAAACGAGCTAAACATGAGTTTTGGGGCAAACGGGATGACTTGGGTGTTAAGAAAAACTCAAATGCAACTCTTTTCGTACCAAAAGTGGCTAGAACGGTCTTCACGAACGGTTTTCGCACGGTTTGTCGTACCGGAACCAAAACTCCGGAACGGACTAGAAACGAGCTAAACATGAGTTTTGGGGCAAACGGGATGACTTGGGTGTTAAGAAAAACTCAAATGCAACTCTTTTCGTACCAAAAGTGGCTAGAACGGTCTTCACGAACGGTTTTAGCACGGTTTGTCGTAACGGAACCAAAACTCCGGAACGGACTAGAAACGAGCTAAACATGAGTTTTGGGGCAAACGGGATGACTTGGGTGTTAAGAAAAACTCAAATGCAACTCTTTTCGTACCAAAAGTGGCTAGAACGGTCTTCACGAATGGTTTTCGCACGGTTTGTCGTACCGGAACCAAAACTCCGGAACGGACTAGAAACGAGCTAAACATGAGTTTTGGGGCAAACGGGATGACTTGGGTGTTAAGAAAAACTCAAATGCAACTCTTTTCGTACCAAAAGTGGCTAGAACGGTCTTCACGAACGGTTTTAGCACGGTTTGTCGTAACGGAACCAAAACTCCGGAACGGACTAGAAACGAGCTAAACATGAGTTTTGGGGCAAACGGGATGACTTGGGTGTTAAGAAAAACTCAAATGCAACTCTTTTCGTACCAAAAGTGGCTAGAACGGTCTTCACGAACGGTTTTCGCACGGTTTGTCGTACCGGAACCAAAACTCCGGGAACGGACTAGAAACGAGCTAAACATGAGTTTTGGGGCAAACGGGATGACTTGGGTGTTAAGAAAAATTCAAATGCAACTCTTTTCGTACCAAAAGTGGCTAGAACGGTCTTCACGAACGGTTTTAGCACGGTTTGTCGTAACGGAACCAAAACTCCGGAACGGACTAGAAACGAGCTAAACATGAGTTTTGGGGCAAACGGGATGACTTGGGTGTTAAGAAAAACTCAAATGCAACTCTTTTCGTACCAAAAGTGGCTAGAACGGTCTTCACGAACGGTTTTCGCACGGTTGTCGTACCGGAACCAAAACTCTAGGAACGGACTAGAAACGAGCTAAACATGAGTTTTGGGGCAAACGGGATGACTTGGGTGTTAAGAAAAACTCAAATGCAACTCTTTTCGTACCAAAAGTGGCTAGAACGGTCTTCACGAACGGTTTTAGCACGGTTTGTCGTAACGGAACCAAAACTCCGGGAACGGACTAGAAACGAGCTAAACATGAGTTTTGGGGCAAACGGGATGACTTGGGTGTTAAGAAAAACTCAAATGCAACTCTTTTCGTACCAAAAGTGGCTAGAACGGTCTTCACGAACGGTTTTCACACGGTTTGTCGTACCGGAACCAAAACTCCGGGAACGGACTAGAAACGAGCTAAACATGAGTTTTGGGGCAAACGGGATGACTTGGGTGTTAAGAAAAACTCAAATGCAACTCTTTTCGTACCAAAAGTGGCTAGAACGGTCTTCACGAACGGTTTTCGCACAGTTTGTCGTACCAAACCAAAACTCCGGAACGGACTAGAAACGAGCTAAACATGAGTTTTGGGGCAAACGGGATGACTTGGGTGTTAAGAAAAACTCAAATGCAACTCTTTTCGTACCAAAAGTGGCTAGAACGGTCTTCACGAACGGTTTTTACACGGTTTGTCGTAACGGAACCAAAACTCCGGAACGGACTAGAAACGAGCTAAACATGAGTTTTGGGTCAAACGGGATGACTTGGGTGTTAAGAAAAACTCAAATACAACTCTTTTCGTACCAAAAGTAGCTAGAACGGTCTTCACGAACGGTTTTCGCACAGTTTGTCGTACCGGAACCAAAACTCCGGAACGGACTAGAAACGAGATGAGTTTTGGGGCAAACGGGATGACTTGGGTGTTAAGAAAAACTCAAATGCAACTCATTTCGTACCAAAAGTGGCTAGAACGGTCTTCACGAACGGTTTTAGCACGGTTTGTCGTAACGGAACCAAAACTCCGGAACGGACTAGAAACGAGCTAAACATGAGTTTTGGGGCAAACGGGATGACTTGGGTGTTAAGAAAAACTCAAATGCAACTCTTTTCGTACCAAAAGTGGCTAGAACGGTCTTCACGAACGGTTTTAGCACGGTTTGTCGTAACGGAACAAAACTCCGGAACGGACTAGAAACGAGCTAAACATGAGTTTTGGGGCAAACGGGATGACTTGGGTGTTAAGAAAAACTCAAATGCAACTCTTTTCGTACCAAAAGTGGCTAGAACGGTCTTCACGAACGGTTTTTGCACGGTTTGTCGTAACGGAACCAAAACTCCGGAACGGACTAGAAACGAGCTAAACATGAGTTTTGGGGCAAACGGGATGACTTGGGTGTTAAGAAAAACTCAAATGCAACTCTTTTCGTACCAAAAGTGGCTAGAACAATCTTCACGAACGGTTTTCGCACAGTTTGTCGTACCAAAACCAAAACTCCAGGAACGGACTAGAAACGAGCTAAACATGAGTTTTGGGGCAAACGGGATGACTTGGGTGTTAAGAAAAATTCAAATGCAACTCTTTTCGTACCAAAAGTGGCTAGAACGGTCTTCACGAACGGTTTTAGCACGGTTTGTCGTAACGGAACCAAAACTCCGGGAACGGACTAGAAACGAGCTAAACATGAGTTTTGGGGCAAACGGGATGACTTGGGTGTTAAGAAAAACTCAAATGCAACTCTTTTCGTACCAAAAGTGGCTAGAACGGTCTTCACGAACGGTTTTCGCACAGTTGTCGTACCGGAACCAAAACTCTAGGAACGGACTAGAAACGAGCTAAACATGAGTTTTGGGGCAAACGGGATGACTTGGGTGTTAAGAAAAACTCAAATGCAACTCTTTTCGTACCAAAAGTGGCTTCACGAACTTTTCGGTCTTCACGAACGGTTTTAGCACGGTTTGTCGTAACGGAACCAAAACTCCGGAACGGACTAGAAACGAGCTAAACATGAGTTTTGGGGCAAACGGGATGACTTGGGTGTTAAGAAAAACTCAAATACAACTCTTTTCGTACCAAAAGTAGCTAGAACGGTGTTCACGAACGGTTTTCACACAGTTTGTCGTACCAAAATCAAAACTCCAGGAACGGAATAGAAACGAGCTAAACATGAGTTTTGGGTCAAACGGGATGACTTGGGTGTTAAGAAAAACTCAAATACAACTCTTTTCGTACCAAAAGTAGCTAGAACGGTGTTCACGAACGGTTTTCGCACAGTTTGTCGTACCAAAACCAAAACTCCAGGAACGGAATAGAAACGAGCTAAACATGAGTTTTAGGGCAAATGGATGCCTTGGGTGTTAAGAAAAACACTAATGCAACTCTTTTCGTACCAAAAGTGGCTAGAAAAGTCTTCACGAACGGTTTTCGCACAGTTTGTCGTACCGGAACCAAAACTCCAGGAACGGACTAGAAACGAGCTAAACATGAGTTTTGGGTCAAACGGGATGACTTGGGTGTTAAGAAAAACTCAAATACAACTCTTTTCGTACCAAAAGTAGCTAGAACGGTCTTCACGAATAGTTTTCGCACAGTTTGTCGTACCGGAACCAAAACTCCAGGAACGGACTAGAAATGAGCTAAACATGAGTTTTGGGTCAAACGGGATGACTTGGGTGTTAAGAAAATTCAAATGCAACTCTTTTCGTACCAAAAGTGGCTAGAACAGTCTTCACGAACGGTTTTAGCACGGTTTGTCGTAACGGAACCAAAACTCCGGGAACGGACTAGAAACGAGCTAAACATGAGTTTTGGGGCAAACGGGATGACTTGGTTGTTAAGAAAAACTCAAATGCAACTCTTTTCGTACCAAAAGTGGCTAGAACGGTCTTCACGAACGGTTTTCGCACAGTTTGTCGTACCGGAACCAAAACCTCAGGAACGGACTAGAAACGAGCTAAACATGAGTTTTGGGGCAAACGGGATGACTTGGGTGTTAAGAAAAATTCAAATGCAACTCTTTTCGTACCAAAAGTGGCTTGAACTGTCTTCACGAACGGTTTTGGCACGGTTTGTCGTAACGGAACCAAAACTCCGGAATGGACTAGAAACGAGCTAAACATGAGTTTTGGGGCAAACGGGATGACTTGGGTGTTAAGAAAAACTCAAATGCAACTCTTTTCATCCCAAAAGTGGCTAGAACGGTCTTCACGAACGGTTTTCGCACAGTTTGTCGTACCGGAACCAAAACTCCTTGAACGGACTAGAAACGAGCTAAACATGAGTTTTGGGGCAAACGGGATGACTTGGGTGTTAAGAAAAACTCAAATGCAACTCTTTTCGTACCAAAAGTGGCTTGAACTGTCTTCACGAACGGTTTTAGCACGGTTTATCATAACGGAACCAAAACTCCGGGAACGGACTAGAAACGAGCTAAACATTAGTTTTGGGGCAAACGGGATGACTTGGGTGTTAAGAAAAACTCAAATACAACTCTTTTCGTACCAAAAGTAGCTAGAACGGTGTTCACGAACGGTTTTCACACAGTTTGTCGTACCAAAATCAAAACTCCAGGAACGGAATAGAAACGAGCTAAACATGAGTTTTGGGTCAAACGGGATGACTTGGGTGTTAAGAAAAACTCAAATACAACTCTTTTCGTACCAAAAGTAGCTAGAACGGTGTTCACGAACGTTTTCACACGGTTTGTCGTACCAAAATCAAAACTCCAGAACGGAATAGAAACGAGCTAAACATGAGTTTTAGGGCAAATGGATGCCTTGGGTGTTAAGAAAAACACTAATGCAACTCTTTTCGTACCAAAAGTGGCTAGAAAAGCTTCACGAACGGTTTTCGCACAGTTTGTCGTACCGGAACCAAAACTCCAAAAGGAACGGACTAGAAACGAGCTAAACATGAGTTTTGGGTCAAACGGGATGACTTGGGTGTTAAGAAAAACTCAAATACAACTCTTTTCGTACCAAAAGTAGCTAGAACGGTCTTCACGAATAGTTTTCGCACAGTTTGTCGTACCGGAACCAAAACTCCAGGAACGGACTAGAAATGAGCTAAACATGAGTTTTGGGTCAAACGGGATGACTTGGGTCTTAAGAAAAATTCAAATGCAACTCTTTTCGTACCAAAAGTGGCTTGAACTGTCTTCACGAACGGTTTTAGCACGGTTTGTCGTAACGGAACCAAAACTCCGGGAACGGACTAGAAACGAGCTAAACATGAGTTTTGGGGCAAACGGGATGACTTGGTTGTTAAGAAAAACTCAAATGCAACTCTTTTCGTACCAAAAGTGGCTAGAACAGTCTTCACGAACGGTTTCCGCACGGTTTGTCGTACCGGAACCAAACCTCCGGGAACGGACTAGAAACGAGCTAAACATGAGTTTTGGGGCAAACGGGATGACTTGGGTGTTAAGAAAAATTCAAATGCAACTCTTTTCGTACCAAAAGTGGCTTGAACTGTCTTCACGAACGGTTTTAGCACGGTTTGTCGTAACGGAACCAAAACTCCGGGAACGGACTAGAAACGAGCTAAACATGAGTTTTGGGGCAAACGGGATGACTTGGGTGTTAAGAAAAACTCAAATGCAACTCTTTTCATCCCAAAAGTGGCTAGAACGGTCTTCACGAACGGTTTTCGCACGGTTGTCGTCGTAACGGAACCAAAACTCTAGGAACGAACTAGAAACGAGCTAAACATGAGTTTTGGGGCAAACGGGATGACTTGGGTGTTAAGAAAAACTCAAATGCAACTCTTTTCGTACCAAAAGTGGCTAGAACTGTCTTCACGAACGGTTTTAGCACGGTTTGTCGTAACGGAACCAAAACTCCGGAACGGACTAGAAACGAGCTAAACATGAGTTTTGGGGCAAACGGGATGACTTGGGTGTTAAGAAAAACTCAAATGCAACTCTTTTCGTACCAAAAGTGGCTAGAACGGTCTTCACGAACGGTTTTCACACGGTTTGTCGTACCAGAACCAAAACTCCAGGAACGGACTAGAAACGAGCTAAACATGAGTTTTGGGGCAAACGGGATGACTTGGGTGTTAAGAAAAACTCAAATGCAACTCTTTTCGTACCAAAAGTGGCTAGAACGGTGTTCACGAACGGTTTTCACACAGTTTGTCGTACCAAAATCAAAACTCCAGGAACGGAATAGAAACGAGCTAAACATGAGTTTTAGGGCAAATGGATGACTTGGGTGTTAAGAAAAACACAAATGCAACTCTTTTCGTACCAAAAGTGGCTAGAACAGTCTTCACGAACGGTTTTCGCACGGTTTGTCGTACCGGAACCAAAACTCCGGAACGGACTAGAAACGAGCTAAACATGAGTTTTGGGTCAAACGGGATGACTTGGGTGTTAAGAAAAACTCAAATACAACTCTTTTCGTACCAAAAGTAGCTAGAACGGTCTTCACGAATAGTTTTCGCACAGTTTGTCGTACCGGAACCAAAACTCCAGGAACGGACTAGAAATGAGCTAAACATGAGTTTTGGGGCAAACGGGATGACTTGGGTGTTAAGAAAAACTCAAATGCAACTCTTTTCGTACCAAAAGTGGCTAGAACGGTCTTCACGAACGGTTTTAGCACGGTTTGTCGTAACGGAACCAAAACTCCGGGAACGGACTAGAAACGAGCTAAACATGAGTTTTGGGGCAAACGGGATGACTTGGGTGTTAAGAAAAACTCAAATGCAACTCTTTTCGTACCAAAAGTGGCTAGAACGGTCTTCACGAACGGTTTTCGCACAGTTTGTCGTACCGGAACCAAAACTCCGGGAACGGAATAGAAACGAGCTAAACATGAGTTTTGGGGCAAACGGGATGACTTGGGTGTTAAGAAAAATTCAAATGCAACTCTTTTCGTACCAAAAGTGGCTAGAACGGTCTTCACGAACGGTTTTAGCACGGTTTGTCGTAACGGAACCAAAACTCCGGAACGGACTAGAAACGAGCTAAACATGAGTTTTGGGGCAAACGGGATGACTTGGGTGTTAAGAAAAACTCAAATGCAACTCTTTTCGTACCAAAAGTGGCTAGAACGGTCTTCACGAACGGTTTTCGCACGGTTTGTCGTAACGGAACCAAAACTCTAGGAACGGACTAGAAATGAGCTAAACATGAGTTTTGGGGCAAACGGGATGACTTGGGTGTTAAGAAAAACTCAAATGCAACTCTTTTCGTACCAAAAGTGGCTAGAACAATCTTCACGAACGGTTTTAGCACGGTTTGTCGTAACGGAACCAAAACTCCGGAACGGACTAGAAACGAGCTAAACATGAGTTTTGGGGCAAACGGGATGACTTGGGTGTTAAGAAAAACTCAAATACAACTCTTTTCGTACCAAAAGTAGCTAGAACGGTGTTCACGAACGGTTTTCACACAGTTTGTCGTACCAAAATCAAAACTCCGGAACGGAATAGAAACGAGCTAAACATGAGTTTTGGGTCAAACGGGATGACTTGGGTGTTAAGAAAAACTCAAATACAACTCTTTTCGTACCAAAAGTAGCTAGAACGGTGTTCACGAACGGTTTTCACACAGTTTGTCGTACCAAAATCAAAACTCCAGGAACGGAATAGAAACGAGCTAAACATGAGTTTTAGGGCAAATGGATGCCTTGGGTGTTAAGAAAAACACTAATGCAACTCTTTTCGTACCAAACGTGGCTAGAAAAGCCTTCACGAACGGTTTTCGCACGGTTTGTCGGTTGTCGTACCGAACCAAAACTCCGGGAACGGACTAGAAACGAGCTAAACGTGAGTTTTGGGTCAAACGGGATGACTTGGGTGTTAAGAAAAACTCAAATACAACTCTTTTCGTACCAAAAGTAGCTAGAACGGTCTTCACGAATAGTTTTCGCACAGTTTGTCGTACCGGAACCAAAACTCCAGGAACGGACTAGAAATGAGCTAAACATGAGTTTTGGGTCAAACGGGATGACTTGGGTCTTAAGAAAAATTCAAATGCAACTCTTTTCGTACCAAAAGTGGCTTGAACTGTCTTCACGAACGGTTTTAGCACGGTTTGTCGTAACGGAACCAAAACTCCGGGAACGGACTAGAAACGAGCTAAACATGAGTTTTGGGGCAAACGGGATGACTTGGTTGTTAAGAAAAACTCAAATGCAACTCTTTTCGTACCAAATGTGGCTAGAACGGTCTTCACGAACGGTTTTCGCACGGTTTGTCGTACGTGTCGTAAACCAAAACTCCGGAACGGAATAGAAACGAGCTAAACATGAGTTTTGGGGCAAACGGGATGACTTGGGTGTTAAGAAAAATTCAAATGCAACTCTTTTCGTACCAAAAGTGGCTAGAACGGTCTTCACGAACGGTTTTCGCACGGTTTGTCGTAACGGAACCAAAACTCCAGGAACGAACTAGAAACGAGCTAAACATGAGTTTTGGGGCAAACGGGATGACTTGGGTGTTAAGAAAAACTCAAATGCAACTCTTTTCATACCAAAAGTGGCTAGAACGGTCTTCACGAACGGTTTTCGCACAGTTTGTCGTACCGGAACCAAAACTCTAGGAACGAACTAGAAACGAGCTAAACATGAGTTTTGGGGCAAACGGGATGACTTGGGTGTTAAGAAAAACTCAAATGCAACTCTTTTCGTACCAAAAGTGGCTTGAACTGTCTTCACGAACGGTTTTAGCACGGTTTGTCGTAACGGAACCAAAACTCCGGAACGGACTAGAAACGAGCTAAACATGAGTTTTGGGGCAAACGGGATGACTTGGGTGTTAAGAAAAACTCAAATGCAACTCTTTTCGTACCAAAAGTGGCTAGAACGGTCTTCACGAACGGTTTTCGCACGGTTTGTCGTAACGAAACCAAAACTCCGGGAACGGACTAGAAACGAGCTAAACATGAGTTTTGGGGCAAACGGGATGACTTGGGTGTTAAGAAAAACTCAAATACAACTCTTTTCGTACCAAAAGTAGCTAGAACGGTCTTCACGAACGGTTTTCGCACAGTTTGTCGTACCAAACCAAAACTCCAGGAACGGACTAGAAACGAGCTAAACATGAGTTTTGGGGCAAACGGGATGACTTGGGTGTTAAGAAAAACTCAAATGCAACTCTTTTCGTACCAAAAGTGGCTAGAACTGTCTTCACGAACGGTTTTAGCACGGTTTGTCGTAACGGAACCAAAACTCCGGGAACGGACTAGAAACGAGCTAAACATGAGTTTTGGGGCAAACGGGATGACTTGGGTGTTAAGAAAAACTCAAATGCAACTCTTTTCGTACCAAAAGTGGCTAGAACGGTCTTCACGAATAGGTTTCGCACGGTTTGTCGTACGGAACCAAAACTCCGGGAACGGACTAGAAACGAGCTAAACATGAGTTTTGGGTCAAACGGGATGACTTGGGTGTTAAGAAAAACTCAAATGCAACTCTTTTCGTACCAAAAGTGGCTAGAACGGTCTTCACGAACGGTTTTAGCACGGTTTGTCGTAACGGAACCAAAACTCCGGAACGGACTAGAAACGAGCTAAACATGAGTTTTGGGGCAAACGGGATGACTTGGGTGTTAAGAAAAACTCAAATGCAACTCTTTTCGTACCAAAAGTGGCTAGAACGGTCTTCACGAACGGTTTTCACACAGTTTGTCGTACCGGAACCAAAACTCCAGGAACGGAATAGAAACGAGCTAAACATGAGTTTTGGGGCAAACGGGATGACTTGGGTGTTAAGAAAAACTCAAATGCAACTCTTTTCGTACCAAAAGTGGCTAGAACAGTCTTCACGAACGGTTTTCACACGGTTTGTCGTACGGAAACCAAAACTCCGGAACGGACTAGAAACGAGCTAAACATGAGTTTTGGGGCAAACGGGATGACTTGGGTGTTAAGAAAAACTCAAATGCAACTCTTTTCGTACCAAAAGTGGCTAGAACGGTCTTCACGAACGGTTTTCGCACGGTTTGTCGTAACGGAACCAAAACTCCGGAACGGACTAGAAACGAGCTAAACATGAGTTTTGGGGCAAACGGGATGACTTGGGTGTTAAGAAAAACTCAAATGCAACTCTTTTCGTACCAAAAGTGGCTAGAACGGTCTTCACGAACGGTTTTAGCACGGTTTGTCGTAACGGAACCAAAACTCCGGAACGGACTAGAAATGAGCTAAACATGAGTTTTGGGGCAAACGGGATGACTTGGGTGTTAAGAAAAACTCAAATGCAACTCTTTTCGTACCAAAAGTGGCTAGAACGGTCTTCACGAACGGTTTTAGCACGGTTTGTCGTAACGGAACCAAAACTCCGGAACGGACTAGAAACGAGCTAAACATGAGTTTTGGGGCAAACGGGATGACTTGGGTGTTAAGAAAAACTCAAATGCAACTCTTTTCGTACCAAAAGTGGCTAGAACGGTCTTCACGAACGGTTTTCGCACGGTTTGTCGTAACCAAAACCAAAACTCCGGAACGGACTAGAAACGAGCTAAACATGAGTTTTGGGGCAAACGGGATGACTTGGGTGTTAAGAAAAACTCAAATGCAACTCTTTTCGTACCAAAAGTGGCTAGAACGGTCTTCACGAACGGTTTTCAGCACGGTTTGTCGTAACCAAAACCAAAACTCCGGAACGGACTAGAAACGAGCTAAACATGAGTTTTGGGGCAAACGGGATGACTTGGGTGTTAAGAAAAACTCAAATGCAACTCTTTTCGTACCAAAAGTGGCTAGAACGGTCGGTCTTCACGAACGGTTTTCGCACGGTTTGTCGTAACGGAACCAAAACTCCGGGAACGGACTAGAAACGAGCTAAACATGAGTTTTGGGGCAAACGGGATGACTTGGGTGTTAAGAAAAACTCAAATGCAACTCTTTTCGTACCAAAAGTGGCTAGAACGGTCTTCACGAACGGTTTTCGCACGGTTTGTCGTAACGGAACCAAAACTCCGGAACGGACTAGAAACGAGCTAAACATGAGTTTTGGGGCAAACGGGATGACTTGGGTGTTAAGAAAAATTCAAATGCAACTCTTTTCGTACCAAAAGTGGCTAGAACGGTCTTCACGAACGGTTTTAGCACGGTTTGTCGTAACGGAACCAAAACTCCGGGAACGGACTAGAAACGAGCTAAACATGAGTTTTGGGGCAAACGGGATGACTTGGGTGTTAAGAAAAACTCAAATGCAACTCTTTTCGTACCAAAAGTGGCTAGAACGGTCTTCACGAACGGTTTTCGCACAGTTTGTCGTACCGGAACCAAAACTCCAGGAACGGACTAGAAACGAGCTAAACATGAGTTTTGGGGCAAACGGGATGACTTGGGTGTTAAGAAAAACTCAAATGCAACTCTTTTCGTACCAAAAGTGGCTAGAACGGTCTTCACGAACGGTTTTCGCACGGTTTGTCGTAACGGAACCAAAACTCCGGAACGGAATAGAAACGAGCTAAACATGAGTTTTGGGGCAAACGGGATGACTTGGGTGTTAAGAAAAACTCAAATGCAACTCTTTTCGTACCAAAAGTGGCTAGAACGGTCTTCACGAACGGTTTTAGCACGGTTTGTCGTAACGGAACCAAAACTCCGGAACGGACTAGAAACGAGCTAAACATGAGTTTTGGGGCAAACGGGATGACTTGGGTGTTAAGAAAAACTCAAATGCAACTCTTTTCGTACCAAAAGTGGCTAGAACGGTCTTCACGAACGGTTTTCGCACGGTTTGTCGTAACGGAACCAAAACTCCGGAACGGACTAGAAACGAGCTAAACATGAGTTTTGGGGCAAACGGGATGACTTGGGTGTTAAGAAAAACTCAAATGCAACTCTTTTCGTACCAAAAGTGGCTAGAACAGTCTTCACGAACGGTTTTAGCACGGTTTGTCGTAACGGAACCAAAACTCCGGGAACGGACTAGAAACGAGCTAAACATGAGTTTTGGGGCAAACGGGATGACTTGGGTGTTAAGAAAAACTCAAATACAACTCTTTTCGTACCAAAAGTAGCTAGAACGGTCTTCACGAATGGTTTTCGCACAGTTTGTCGTACCAGAACCAAAACTCCAGGAACGGACTAGAAACGAGCTAAACATGAGTTTTGGGGCAAACGGGATGACTTGGGTGTTAAGAAAAACTCAAATGCAACTCTTTTCGTACCAAAAGTGGCTAGAACGGTCTTCACGAACGGTTTTCGCACGGTTTGTCGTACCGGAACCAAAACTCCGGAACGGACTAGAAACGAGCTAAACATGAGTTTTGGGGCAAACGGGATGACTTGGGTGTTAAGAAAAACTCAAATGCAACTCTTTTCGTACCAAAAGTGGCTAGAACGGTCTTCACGAACGGTTTTCGCACGGTTTGTCGTAACGGAACCAAAACTCCGGAACGGACTAGAAACGAGCTAAACATGAGTTTTGGGGCAAACGGGATGACTTGGGTGTTAAGAAAAACTCAAATGCAACTCTTTTCGTACCAAAAGTGGCTAGAACGGTCTTCACGAACGGTTTTAGCACGGTTTGTCGTAACGGAACCAAAACTCCGGAACGGACTAGAAACGAGCTAAACATGAGTTTTGGGGCAAACGGGATGACTTGGGTGTTAAGAAAAACTCAAATGCAACTCTTTTCGTACCAAAAGTGGCTAGAACGGTCTTCACGAACGGTTTTAGCACGGTTTGTCGTAACGGAACCAAAACTCCGGAACGGACTAGAAACGAGCTAAACATGAGTTTTGGGGCAAACGGGATGACTTGGGTGTTAAGAAAAACTCAAATGCAACTCTTTTCGTACCAAAAGTGGCTAGAACGGTCTTCACGAACGGTTTTAGCACGGTTTGTCGTAACGGAACCAAAACTCCGGAACGGACTAGAAACGAGCTAAACATGAGTTTTGGGGCAAACGGGATGACTTGGGTGTTAAGAAAAACTCAAATGCAACTCTTTTCGTACCAAAAGTGGCTAGAACGGTCTTCACGAACGGTTTTCGCACGGTTTGTCGTACCGGAACCAAAACTCCGGAACGGACTAGAAACGAGCTAAACATGAGTTTTGGGGCAAACGGGATGACTTGGGTGTTAAGAAAAACTCAAATGCAACTCTTTTCGTACCAAAAGTGGCTAGAACGGTCTTCACGAACGGTTTTAGCACGGTTTGTCGTAACGGAACCAAAACTCCGGAACGGACTAGAAACGAGCTAAACATGAGTTTTGGGGCAAACGGGATGACTTGGGTGTTAAGAAAAACTCAAATGCAACTCTTTTCGTACCAAAAGTGGCTAGAACGGTCTTCACGAACGGTTTTCGCACGGTTTGTCGTAACGGAACCAAAACTCCGGAACGGACTAGAAACGAGCTAAACATGAGTTTTGGGGCAAACGGGATGACTTGGGTGTTAAGAAAAACTCAAATGCAACTCTTTTCGTACCAAAAGTGGCTAGAACGGTCTTCACGAACGGTTTTAGCACGGTTTGTCGTAACGGAACCAAAACTCCGGAACGGACTAGAAACGAGCTAAACATGAGTTTTGGGGCAAACGGGATGACTTGGGTGTTAAGAAAAACTCAAATGCAACTCTTTTCGTACCAAAAGTGGCTAGAAGAGTTATCACGAACGGTTTTCGCACGGTTTGTCGTAACGGAACCAAAACTCCAGGAACGGACTAGAAACGAGCTAAACATGAGTTTTGGGGCAAACGGGATGACTTGGGTGTTAAGAAAAACTCAAATACAACTCTTTTCGTACCAAAAGTAGCTAGAATGGTCTTCACGAATGGTTTTCGCACAGTTTGTCGTACCAAAACCAAAACTCCGGGAACGGACTAGAAACGAGCTAAACATGAGTTTTGGGGCAAACGGGATGACTTGGGTGTTAAGAAAAATTCAAATGCAACTCTTTTCGTACCAAAAGTGGCTAGAACAGTCTTCACGAACGGTTTTAGCACGGTTTGTCGTACCGGAACCAAAACTCCGGGAACGGACTAGAAACGAGCTAAACATGAGTTTTGGGGCAAACGGGATGACTTGGGTGTTAAGAAAAACTCAAATGCAACTCTTTTCGTACCAAAAGTGGCTAGAACGGTCTTCACGAACGGTTTTCGCACAGTTTGTCGTACCGGAACCAAAACTCTTGGAACGGACTAGAAACGAGCTAAACATGAGTTTTGGGGCAAACGGGATGACTTGGGTGTTAAGAAAAACTCAAATGCAACTCTTTTCGTACCAAAAGTGGCTAGAACAATCTTCACGAACGGTTTTAGCACGGTTTGTCTTAACGGAACCAAAACTCCGGGAACGGACTAGAAACGAGCTAAACATGAGTTTTGGGTCAAACGGGATGACTTGGGTGTTAAGAAAAACTCAAATACAACTCTTTTCGTACCAAAAGTAGCTAGAACGGTGTTCACGAACGGTTTTCACACAGTTTGTCGTACCAAAATCAAAACTCCAGGAACGGAATAGAAACGAGCTAAACATGAGTTTTGGGTCAAACGGGATGACTTGGGTGTTAAGAAAAACTCAAATACAACTCTTTTCGTACCAAAAGTAGCTAGAACGGTGTTCACGAACGGTTTTCACACAGTTTGTCGTACCAAAATCAAAACTCCAGGAACGGAATAGAAACGAGCTAAACATGAGTTTTAGGGCAAATGGATGCCTTGGGTGTTAAGAAAAACACTAATGCAACTCTTTTCGTACCAAAAGTGGCTAGAAAAGTCTTCACGAACGGTTTTCGCACGGTTTGTCGTAACGGAACCAAAACTCCGGGAACGGACTAGAAACGAGCTAAACATGAGTTTTGGGTCAAACGGGATGACTTGGGTGTTAAGAAAAACTCAAATACAACTCTTTTCGTACCAAAAGTAGCTAGAACGGTCTTCACGAATAGTTTTCGCACGGTTTGTCGTACCGGAACCAAAACTCCAGGAACGGACTAGAAATGAGCTAAACATGAGTTTTGGGTCAAACGGGATGACTTGGGTGTTAAGAAAAATTCAAATGCAACTCTTTTCGTACCAAAAGTGGCTAGAACTGTCTTCACGAACGGTTTTAGCACGGTTTGTCGTAACGGAACCAAAACTCCGGAACGGACTAGAAACGAGCTAAACATGAGTTTTGGGGCAAACGGGATGACTTGGGTGTTAAGAAAAACTCAAATGCAACTCTTTTCGTACCAAAAGTGGCTAGAACGGTCTTCACGAACGGTTTTCCGCACGGTTTGTCGTACGGAACCAAAACTCCGGAACGGACTAGAAACGAGCTAAACATGAGTTTTGGGGCAAACGGGATGACTTGGGTGTTAAGAAAAATTCAAATGCAACTCTTTTCGTACCAAAAGTGGCTAGAACTGTCTTCACGAACGGTTTTAGCACGGTTTGTCGTAACGGAACCAAAACTCCGAGAACGGACTAGAAACGAGCTAAACATGAGTTTTGGGGCAAACGGGATGACTTGGGTGTTAAGAAAAACTCAAATGCAACTCTTTTCGTACCAAAAGTGGCTAGAACGGTCTTCACGAACGGTTTTCGCACGGTTTGTCGTAACGGAACCAAAACTCTAGGAACGGACTAGAAACGAGCTAAACATGAGTTTTGGGGCAAACGGGATGACTTGGGTGTTAAGAAAAACTCAAATGCAACTCTTTTCGTACCAAAAGTGGCTAGAACTGTCTTCACGAACGGTTTTAGCACGGTTTGTCGTAACGGAACCAAAACTCCTGGAACGGACTAGAAACGAGCTAAACATGAGTTTTGGGGCAAACGGGATGACTTGGGTGTTAAGAAAAACTCAAATGCAACTCTTTTCGTACCAAAAGTGGCTAGAACGGTCTTCACGAACGGTTTTCGCACAGTTTGTCGTACCAAAACCAAAACTCCAGGAACGGACTAGAAACGAGCTAAACATGAGTTTTGGGGCAAACGGGATGACTTGGGTGTTAAGAAAAACTCAAATGCAACTCTTTTCGTACCAAAAGTGGCTAGAACGGTCTTCACGAACGGTTTTCACACAGTTTGTCGTACCGGAACCAAAACTCCAGGAACGGACTAGAAACGAGCTAAACATGAGTTTTGGGGCAAATGGATGCCTTGGGTGTTAAGAAAAACACAAATGCAACTCTTTTCGTACCAAAAGTGGCTAGAACGGTCTTCACGAACGGTTTTAGCACGGTTTGTCGTAACGGAACCAAAACTCCGGAACGGACTAGAAACGAGCTAAACATGAGTTTTGGGTCAAACGGGATGACTTGGGTGTTAAGAAAAACTCAAATACAACTCTTTTCGTACCAAAAGTAGCTAGAACGGTCTTCACGAACGGTTTTCGCACAGTTTGTCGTACCGGAACCAAAACTCCAGGAACGGACTAGAAACGAGCTAAACATGAGTTTTGGGGCAAACGGGATGACTTGGGTGTTAAGAAAAATTCAAATGCAACTCTTTTCGTACCAAAAGTGGCTAGAACGGTCTTCACGAACGGTTTTAGCACGGTTTGTCGTAACGGAACCAAAATTCCGGGAACGGACTAGAAACGAGTTAAACATGAGTTTTGGGGCAAACGGGATGACTTGGGTGTTAAGAAAAACTCAAATGCAACTCTTTTCGTACCAAAAGTGGCTAGAACGGTCTTCACGAACGGTTTTCGCACAGTTTGTCGTACCGGAACCAAAACTCCAGGAACGGACTAGAAACGAGCTAAACATGAGTTTTGGGGCAAACGGGATGACTTGGGTGTTAAGAAAAACTCAAATGCAACTCTTTTCGTACCAAAAGTGGCTAGAACAGTCTTCACGAATGGTTTTCGCACGGTTTGTCGTAACGGAACCAAAACTCCGGGAACGGACTAGAAACGAGCTAAACATGAGTTTTGGGGCAAACGGGATGACTTGGGTGTTAAGAAAAACTCAAATGCAACTCTTTTCGTACCAAAAGTGGCTAGAACAGTCTTCACGAACGGTTTTAGCACGGTTTGTCGTAACGGAACCAAAACTCCGGAACGGACTAGAAACGAGCTAAACATGAGTTTTGGGGCAAACGGGATGACTTGGGTGTTAAGAAAAACTCAAATGCAACTCTTTTCGTACCAAAAGTGGCTAGAACGGTCTTCACGAACGGTTTTAGCACGGTTTGTCGTAACGGAACCAAAACTCCGGAACGGACTAGAAACGAGCTAAACATGAGTTTTGGGGCAAACGGGATGACTTGGGTGTTAAGAAAAACTCAAATGCAACTCTTTTCGTACCAAAAGTGGCTAGAACGGTCTTCACGAACGGTTTTAGCACGGTTTGTCGTAACGGAACCAAAACTCCGGAACGGACTAGAAACGAGCTAAACATGAGTTTTGGGTCAAACGGGATGACTTGGGTGTTAAGAAAAACTATTTTCGCACAGTTTGTCATACCAGAACCAAAACTCCAGGAACGGACTAGAAACGAGCTAAACATAAGTTTTAGGGCAAATGGATGCCTTGGGTGTTAAGAAAAACACTAATGCAACTCTTTTCGTACCAAAAGTGGCTAGAACAGTCTTCACGAACGGTTTTCGCACGGTTTGTCGTAACGGAACCAAAACTCCAAGAACGGACTAGAAACGAGCTAAACATGAGTTTTGGGTCAAACGGGATGACTTGGGTGTTAAGAAAAACTCAAATACAACTCTTTTCGTACCAAAAGTAGCTAGAACGGTCTTCACGAATAGTTTTCGCACAGTTTGTCGTACCGGAACCAAAACTCCGGAAGGGACTAGAAATGAGCTAAACATGAGTTTTGGGTCAAACGGGATGACTTGGGTGTTAAGAAAAATTCAAATGCAACTCTTTTCGTACCAAAAGTGGCTTGAACGGTCTTCACGAACGGTTTTAGCACGGTTTGTCGTAACGGAACCAAAACTCCGGAACGGACTAGAAACGAGCTAAACATGAGTTTTGGGGCAAACGGGATGACTTGGGTGTTAAGAAAAACTCAAATGCAACTCTTTTCGTACCAAAAGTGGCTAGAACGGTCTTCACGAACGGTTTTAGCACGGTTTGTCGTAACGGAACCAAAACTCCGGAACGGACTAGAAACGAGCTAAACATGAGTTTTGGGGCAAACGGGATGACTTGGGTGTTAAGAAAAACTCAAATGCAACTCTTTTCGTACCAAAAGTGGCTAGAACGGTCTTCACGAACGGTTTTCGCACGGTTTGTCGTAACGGAACCAAAACTCCGGAACGGACTAGAAACGAGCTAAACATGAGTTTTGGGGCAAACGGGATGACTTGGGTGTTAAGAAAAATTCAAATGCAACTCTTTTCGTACCAAAAGTGGCTAGAACGGTCTTCACGAACGGTTTTCGCACGGTTTGTCGTAACGGAACCAAAACTCCAGGAACGGACTAGAAACGAGCTAAACATGAGTTTTGGGGCAAACGGGATGACTTGGGTGTTAAGAAAATCTCAAATGCAACTCTTTTCGTACCAAAAGTGGCTAGAACGGTCTTCATGAACGGTTTTCGCACGGTTTGTCGTAACGGAACCAAAACTCCGGAACGGACTAGAAACGAGCTAAACATGAGTTTTGGGGCAAACGGGATGACTTGGGTGTTAAGAAAAACTCAAATGCAACTCTTTTCGTACCAAAAGTGGCTAGAACAATCTTCACGAACGGTTTTAGCACGGTTTGTCGTAACGGAACCAAAACTCCGGGAACGGACTAGAAACGAGCTAAACATGAGTTTTGGGGCAAACGGGATGACTTGGGTGTTAAGAAAAACTCAAATACAACTCTTTTCGTACCAAAAGTAGCTAGAACGGTGTTCACGAACGGTTTTCACACAGTTTGTCGTACCAAAATCAAAACTCCAGGAACGGAATAGAAACGAGCTAAACATGAGTTTTGGGTCAAACGGGATGACTTGGGTGTTAAGAAAAACTCAAATACAACTCTTTTCGTACCAAAAGTAGCTAGAACGGTGTTCACGAACGGTTTTCACACAGTTTGTCGTACCAAAATCAAAACTCCAGGAACGGAATAGAAACGAGCTAAACATGAGTTTTAGGGCAAATGGATGCCTTGGGTGTTAAGAAAAACACTAATGCAACTCTTTTCGTACCAAACGTGGCTAGAAAAGCCTTCACGAACGGTTTTCGCACAGTTTGTCGTACCGGAACCAAAACTCCAGTAACGGACTAGAAACGAGCTAAACGTGAGTTTTGAGTCAAACGGGATGACTTGGGTGTTAAGAAAAACTCAAATACAACTCTTTTCGTACCAAAAGTAGCTAGAACGGTCTTCACGAATAGTTTTCGCACAGTTTGTCGTACCGGAACCAAAACTCCAGGAACGGACTAGAAATGAGCTAAACATGAGTTTTGGGTCAAACGGGATGACTTGGGTCTTAAGAAAAATTCAAATGCAACTCTTTTCGTACCAAAAGTGGCTTGAACTGTCTTCACGAACGGTTTTAGCACGGTTTGTCGTAACGGAACCAAAACTCCGGGAACGGACTACAAACGAGCTAAACATGAGTTTTGGGGCAAACAGGATGACTTGGTTGTTAAGAAAAACTCCCCAAAGTGGCTAGAACAGTCTTCACGAACGGTTTCCGCGCAGTTTGTCGTACCGGAACCAAACCTCCGGGAACGGAATAGAAACGAGCTAAACATGAGTTTTGGGGCAAACGGGATGACTTGGGTGTTAAGAAAAATTCAAATGCAACTCTTTTCGTACCAAAAGTGGCTTGAACTGTCTTCACGAACGGTTTTGGCACGGTTTGTCGTAACGGAACCAAAACTCCAGGAATGGACTAGAAACGAGCTAAACATGCGTTTTGGGGCAAACGGGATGACTTGGGTGTTAAGAAAAACTCAAATGCAACTCTTTTCATCCCAAAAGTGGCTAGAACGGTCTTCACGAACGGTTTTCGCACAGTTTGTCGTACCGGAACCAAAACACTAGGAACGAACTAGAAATGAGCTAAACATGAGTTTTGGGGCAAACGGGATGACTTGGGTGTTAAGAAAAACTCAAATGCAACTCTTTTCGTACCAAAAGTGGCTTGAACTGTCTTCACGAACGGTTTTAGCACGGTTTATCATAACGGAACCAAAACTCCGGGAACGGACTAGAAACGAGCTAAACATTAGTTTTGGGGCAAACGGGATGACTTGGGTGTTAAGAAAAACTCAAATGCAACTCTTTTCGTACCAAAAGTGGCTAGAACAGTCTTCACGAACGGTTTTAGCACGGTTTGTCGTAACGGAACCAAAACTCCGGAACGGACTAGAAACGAGCTAAACATGAGTTTTGGGGCAAACGGGATGACTTGGGTGTTAAGAAAAACTCAAATGCAACTCTTTTCGTACCAAAAGTGGCTAGAACGGTCTTCACGAACGGTTTTCGCACAGTTTGTCGTACCGGAACCAAAACTCCAGGAACGGACTAGAAACGAGCTAAACATGAGTTTTGGGGCAAACGGGATGACTTGGGTGTTAAGAAAAACTCAAATACAACTCTTTTCGTACCAAAAGTAGCTAGAACGGTCTTCACGAATGGTTTTCACACAGTTTGTCGTACCAAAACCAAAACTCCAGGAACGGAATAGAAACGAGCTAAACATGAGTTTTGGGGCAAACGGGATGACTTGGGTGTTAAGAAAAACTCAAATGCAACTCTTTTCGTACCAAAAGTGGCTAGAACGCCTTTCACGAACGGTTTTAGCACGGTTTGTCGTAACGGAACCAAAACTCCGGAACGGACTAGAAACGAGCTAAACATGAGTTTTGGGGCAAACGGGATGACTTGGGTGTTAAGAAAAACTCAAATGCAACTCTTTTCGTACCAAAAGTGGCTAGAACGGTCTTCACGAACGGTTTTCGCACGGTTTGTCGTACGGAACCAAAACTCCGGAACGGACTAGAAACGAGCTAAACATGAGTTTTGGGGCAAACGGGATGACTTGGGTGTTAAGAAAAACTCAAATGCAACTCTTTTCGTACCAAAAGTGGCTAGAACAATCTTCACGAACGGTTTTAGCACGGTTTGTCGTAACGGAACCAAAACTCCGGGAACGGACTAGAAACGAGCTAAACATGAGTTTTGGGGCAAACGGGATGACTTGGGTGTTAAGAAAAACTCAAATGCAACTCTTTTCGTACCAAAAGTGGCTAGAACGGTCTTCACGAACGGTTTTCACACAGTTTGTCGTACCAAAATCAAAACTCCAGGAACGGAATAGAAACGAGCTAAACATGAGTTTTGGGGCAAACGGGATGACTTGGGTGTTAAGAAAAACTCAAATGCAACTCTTTTCGTACCAAAAGTGGCTAGAACAGTGTTCACGAACGGTTTTCGCACGGTTTGTCGTAACGGAACCAAAACTCCGGGAACGGACTAGAAACGAGCTAAACATGAGTTTTGGGGCAAATGGATGACTTGGGTGTTAAGAAAAACTCAAATGCAACTCTTTTCGTACCAAAAGTGGCTAGAACGGTCTTCACGAACGGTTTTCGCACGGTTTGTCGTAACGGAACCAAAACTCCGGAACGGACTAGAAACGAGCTAAACATGAGTTTTGGGGCAAACGGGATGACTTGGGTGTTAAGAAAAACTCAAATGCAACTCTTTTCGTACCAAAAGTGGCTAGAACGGTCTTCACGAATAGGTTTTCGCACAGTTTGTCGTACCGGAACCAAAACTCCAGGAACGGACTAGAAATGAGCTAAACATGAGTTTTGGGGCAAACGGGATGACTTGGGTGTTAAGAAAAACTCAAATGCAACTCTTTTCGTACCAAAAGTGGCTAGAACTGTCTTCACGAACGGTTTTAGCACGGTTTGTCGTAACGGAACCAAAACTCCGGAACGGACTAGAAACGAGCTAAACATGAGTTTTGGGGCAAACGGGATGACTTGGGTGTTAAGAAAAACTCAAATGCAACTCTTTTCGTACCAAAAGTGGCTAGAACGGTCTTCACGAACGGTTTTCGCACGGTTTGTCGTACCAAAACCAAAACTCCGGAACGGACTAGAAACGAGCTAAACATGAGTTTTGGGGCAAACGGGATGACTTGGGTGTTAAGAAAAACTCAAATGCAACTCTTTTCGTACCAAAAGTGGCTAGAACAGTCTTCACGAACGGTTTTGCACGGTTTGTCGTAACGGAACCAAAACTCCGGGAACGGACTAGAAACGAGCTAAACATGAGTTTTGGGGCAAACGGGATGACTTGGGTGTTAAGAAAAACTCAAATGCAACTCTTTTCGTACCAAAAGTGGCTAGAACGGTCTTCACGAACGGTTTTCGCACGGTTTGTCGTACCGGAACCAAAACTCTAGGAACGGACTAGAAACGAGCTAAACATGAGTTTTGGGGCAAACGGGATGACTTGGGTGTTAAGAAAAACTCAAATGCAACTCTTTTCGTACCAAAAGTGGCTAGAACGGTCTTCACGAACGGTTTTCGCACGGTTTGTCGTAACGGAACCAAAACTCCGGAACGGACTAGAAACGAGCTAAACATGAGTTTTGGGGCAAACGGGATGACTTGGGTGTTAAGAAAAACTCAAATGCAACTCTTTTCGTACCAAAAGTGGCTTGAACGGTCTTCACGAACGGTTTTAGCACGGTTTGTCGTAACGGAACCAAAACTCCGGAACGGACTAGAAACGAGCTAAACATGAGTTTTGGGGCAAACGGGATGACTTGGGTGTTAAGAAAAACTCAAATGCAACTCTTTTCGTACCAAAAGTGGCTAGAACGGTCTTCACGAACGGTTTTCGCACGGTTTGTCGTAACGGAACCAAAACTCCGGAACGGACTAGAAACGAGCTAAACATGAGTTTTGGGGCAAACGGGATGACTTGGGTGTTAAGAAAAACTCAAATGCAACTCTTTTCGTACCAAAAGTGGCTAGAACGGTCTTCACGAACGGTTTTCGCACAGTTTGTCGTACCGGAACCAAAACTCCAGGAACGGACTAGAAACGAGCTAAACATGAGTTTTGGGGCAAACGGGATGACTTGGGTGTTAAGAAAAATTCAAATGCAACTCTTTTCGTACCAAAAGTGGCTAGAACTGTCTTCACGAATGGTTTTAGCACGGTTTGTCGTAACAGAACCAAAACTCCGGGAACGAACTAGAAACGAGCTAAACATGAGTTTTGGGGCAAACGGGATGACTTGGGTGTTAATAAAAACTCAAATGCAACTCTTTTCGTACCAAAAGTGGCTAGAACGGTCTTCACGAACGGTTTTCGCACGGTTTGTCGTAACGGAACCAAAACTCTAGGAACGGACTAGAAACGAGCTAAACATGAGTTTTGGGGCAAACGGGATGACTTGGGTGTTAAGAAAAACTCAAATGCAACTCTTTTCGTACCAAAAGTGGCTAGAACAATCTTCACGAACGGTTTTAGCACGGTTTGTCGTAACGGAACCAAAACTCCGGGAACGGACTAGAAACGAGCTAAACATGAGTTTTGGGGCAAACGGGATGACTTGGGTGTTAAGAAAAACTCAAATACAACTCTTTTCGTACCAAAAGTAGCTAGAACGGTGTTCACGAACGGTTTTCACACAGTTTGTCGTACCAAAATCAAAACTCCGGAACGGAATAGAAACGAGCTAAACATGAGTTTTGGGTCAAACGGGATGACTTGGGTGTTAAGAAAAACTCAAATACAACTCTTTTCGTACCAAAAGTAGCTAGAACGGTCTTCACGAACGGTTTTCGCACAGTTTGTCGTACCAAAATCAAAACTCCAGGAACGGAATAGAAACGAGCTAAACATGAGTTTTAGGGCAAATGGATGCCTTGGGTGTTAAGAAAAACACTAATGCAACTCTTTTCGTACCAAACGTGGCTAGAACAGTCTTCACGAACGGTTTTCGCACAGTTTGTCGTACCGGAACCAAAACTCCGGGAACGGACTAGAAACGAGCTAAACGTGAGTTTTGGGTCAAACGGGATGACTTGGGTGTTAAGAAAAACTCAAATACAACTCTTTTCGTACCAAAAGTAGCTAGAACGGTCTTCACGAATAGTTTTCGCACAGTTTGTCGTACCGGAACCAAAACTCCAGGAACGGACTAGAAATGAGCTAAACATGAGTTTTGGGTCAAACGGGATGACTTGGGTGTTAAGAAAAATTCAAATGCAACTCTTTTCGTACCAAAAGTGGCTTGAACTGTCTTCACGAACGGTTTTAGCACGGTTTGTCGTAACGGAACCAAAACTCCGGGAACGGACTAGAAACGAGCTAAACATGAGTTTTGGGGCAAACGGGATGACTTGGTTGTTAAGAAAAACTCAAATGCAACTCTTTTCGTACCCAAAGTGGCTAGAACAGTCTTCACGAACGGTTTCCGCACAGTTTGTCGTACCGGAACCAAACCTCCGGGAACGGAATAGAAACGAGCTAAACATGAGTTTTGGGGCAAACGGGATGACTTGGGTGTTAAGAAAAATTCAAATGCAACTCTTTTCGTACCAAAAGTGGCTTGAACTGTCTTCACGAACGGTTTTGGCACGGTTTGTCGTAACGGAACCAAAACTCCGGGAATGGACTAGAAACGAGCTAAACATGCGTTTTGGGGCAAACGGGATGACTTGGGTGTTAAGAAAAACTCAAATGCAACTCTTTTCATCCCAAAAGTGGCTAGAACGGTCTTCACGAACGGTTTTCGCACAGTTTGTCGTACCGGAACCAAAACTCTAGGAACGAACTAGAAATGAGCTAAACATGAGTTTTGGGGCAAACGGGATGACTTGGGTGTTAAGAAAAACTCAAATGCAACTCTTTTCGTACCAAAAGTGGCTTGAACTGTCTTCACGAACGGTTTTAGCACGGTTTGTCATAACGGAACCAAAACTCCAGGAACGGACTAGAAACGAGCTAAACATGAGTTTTGGGGCAAACGGGATGACTTGGGTGTTAAGAAAAACTCAAATGCAACTCTTTTCGTACCAAAAGTGGCTCGAACTGTCTTCACGAACGGTTTTAGCACGGTTTGTCGTAACGGAACCAAAACTCCAGGAACGGACTAGAAACGAGCTAAACATGAGTTTTGGGGCAAACGGGATGACTTGGGTGTTAAGAAAAACTCAAATGCAACTCTTTTCGTACCAAAAGTGGCTAGAACGGTCTTCACGAACGGTTTTCGCACGGTTTGTCGTACGGAACCAAAACTCCGGAACGGACTAGAAACGAGCTAAACATGAGTTTTGGGGCAAACGGGATGACTTGGGTGTTAAGAAAAACTCAAATGCAACTCTTTTCGTACCAAAAGTGGCTAGAACGGTCTTCACGAACGGTTTTCGCACGGTTTGTCGTACCGGAACCAAAACTCCGGAACGGACTAGAAACGAGCTAAACATGAGTTTTGGGGCAAACGGGATGACTTGGGTGTTAAGAAAAACTCAAATGCAACTCTTTTCGTACCAAAAGTGGCTAGAACGGTCTTCACGAACGGTTTTCAGCACGGTTTGTCGTACCGGAACCAAAACTCCGGGAACGGAATAGAAACGAGCTAAACATGAGTTTTGGGGCAAATGGATGACTTGGGTGTTAAGAAAAACTCAAATGCAACTCTTTTCGTACCAAAAGTGGCTAGAACGTCTTCACGAACGGTTTTCGCACGGTTTGTCGTACGGAACCAAAACTCCGGAACGGACTAGAAACGAGCTAAACATGAGTTTTGGGGCAAACGGGATGACTTGGGTGTTAAGAAAAACTCAAATACAACTCTTTTCGTACCAAAAGTGGCTAGAACGGTCTTCACGAATAGTTTTCGCACAGTTTGTCGTACCGGAACCAAAACTCCAGGAACGGACTAGAAACGAGCTAAACATGAGTTTTGGGTCAAACGGGATGACTTGGGTGTTAAGAAAAACTCAAATGCAACTCTTTTCGTACCAAAAGTGGCTAGAACTGTCTTCACGAACGGTTTTAGCACGGTTTGTCGTAACGGAACCAAAACTCCAGGAACGGACTAGAAACGAGCTAAACATGAGTTTTGGGGCAAACGGGATGACTTGGGTTAAGAAAAACTCAAATGCAACTCTTTTCGTACCAAAAGTGGCTAGAACGGTCTTCACGAACGGTTTTTTAGCACGGTTTGTCGTACCGGAACCAAAACCTCCGGAACGGAATAGAAACGAGCTAAACATGAGTTTTGGGGCAAACGGGATGACTTATTGCAAAAAAAAAAAAAAAAAAAAAAAAAAAAAACCGCTTCTCCTCTCGACTCTTCTCGGTAAAAAAAAAGACCGCATCTCCCCGTCCCCTCCCCGGCCGCGACGGACGCGGGCGGCACATGCGCCGGCGCCGGCGGCCGCCCTCCGCCGCCGCCGCCTCCTCCTCCTCCTCGGCGGCCCTCCTCCTCCTCCTCCTCCTCCTCGGCGGCCCTTCTCCTCCTCCTCCTCGGTTGCCCTCATCCTCGGCGGCCCTCATCCTCGGTGGCGGCGGCGCGACGTGGCTACGGCCGTGAGGCTGCGGCCGGTGCGAGGCGGCGGCGCTGCCTGCAGCGGTGTCCTCGTCGCGAGTATCCCAAGGTAAGGGCAGCCTCTTTCCCTTCCTCCTCCTCTCTTCTTCACTAGCCTGAAACCCTAGCTGACGTTGCTACAGGAAACCCTAGATCACGAGTGCCCCTAGATGACGAGTTCTCGATATTTTTGTGTTCGATTTATGCATTTGTAGTCACTTTTGTTCTCATGGATGAAAGGAATTTTCGGAGGTCTCGATTGTTGCTGTGTTTTTTTGGTTCATCCTCTCGGGAGAAGTGCCTCAAACATGTCGATTAGATACCGAATGCCGCCATGTTTGATTTCCCTATGGATTAGCGATGATGTTAGGAAGTAAAAAAAGCCCCATTGCTTTTTCTTCGGCCAAAATAAAAAAGAGCGTAATGCTCCTTTCTTAACGGAGTCAATATATAGGAGGGATGAATGAGGTGCTTGATGGTTTTCTTAAATGAATCAACCGTTGATTTTGCCAAACTAATGAAGTTCTCCCATTTATACATTTAATAGATTATACTATAGTGTGTCGTCCTTTATGTCGAGGAGTATGGGATTAAAATATGTAAGCGCATAGGATCTGTAGCTTCTAATTAGTTGTCTCGAGATCATTGAAGGTAGTGCGCTAGACCAGCTTATAGTGAGGTTGTATTTAAGAATAGTGCAGGTTGTATTTAAGAAATAGTGCATATTTTTCGTGTTGTGCCTCGAGGATGCCTCCCGCTAACTATGACTACTTTACTGCCTTGAGGTCGGCCAATTGCATCTATGACTGCAGCAACATGTTGGAGCAACGCAACCGGGACAAGTGGGATGAGCGCCGCCGCCGCCTCGCATTGGTTTTCGTAAGAGTAAAGGCAAATGTGCTTCCTAGCAAGGTAATTATTACTTGCATTGGTTTTCAGAAGGTGCTCGATTCTTTTACGTCGTATTCATGAACTAAAGCTATGGATTAGCGTCATTGATTGATTCATATTACATTGTGATCTCTCGAAGGTATGAACTTGGGGTATGTGAAATATGATGTTGCTTTGCGATAGTATCAATTTTGCAGCAAGTGTTCATTTTGATGGGCTAACTCGCTATGCTATTCTGTTTGACTTCAATTTTCTCGACGGTCTATGAACAAACCTTATGTGAGTTCCTTGCTTTGCAATGGAGGCGTTGATCCCGGATTGAATTATTTGGGTTCGGGTTTTCCACCTCTCGTGAAGATAATGCAGAATTCCTAAATGAATGGTGTTTTCTTGGCCGACGGGTTCCGAATTGTTTCGGCAGATTTACCGTGACATGAAATTCCAGGGAGGTATATGATGCATGCCAAATAGAAAATGGAAATATACTTGTACCCATACCTTATTGTTAATTCATTTGCCGGTTTATATTTATGGTTCATATATGGACCTAATACAATCCAGGTTTTCCAATAAGATCGCGGTTTGGCTACCCCTTGAAGTTGCTACTACAACCGATGATATGTTCCTTGCCGATCTCGACAACAATTGCCATGGTGCCGCGCCTGATGATTAGGAGAGGGGGTTCTTCCTAGGCGGCGCCAGGCTTAAGTATAAGGTGAGGCCATGAATGAAAATGAAAACTTAGGCTCTTTAATTAGATTAAGGTTGTGATGTTGTGCTGACGGTTTGTTCTGAACCGAAACATTGTGCTTGCTTGTCTCATTGAGTCCAATGTCTCTACTTCAAATTGTCTCATACTGTCATTTTTCTTTTAGATTGCCAGTTGATTGTGTATTTAATTCTATATGCTTAGTCTTCCATTTAGTTTTATTTTCTAAACTTTTCAAACTTCATATTGATTCTCAGATCTCGCATAAGCACTAGATCTCCATTTTTATGATAGTCACATCTAGCTAAATCTGCCTGTGTCGTTTGCTTTCATATGGGTTGCGCAGCAACTTCATGGTGTATTTTTGCTACCACCTGATAACTGTTGCTTCATCCCTTTCCTCCTTTATATATTTTATTATATATATAAAATATACTATAGCTTTTGCTTTCTAATAATAGCTTCTATATTGTGATCATGCTTTGCCTTTGACCATCTCTATTTTACAGAAAAATACTTCTTAGTATGCTTAACTGGCCGGACGGCATTACATGCAAGCAAAATTTTCAAGCCCCGTCGTTTTCAGGCTTGCTTCTACTTTAGGCTTGCGTGAGTTGGTTAGTATAAGAGAGGTGTTCCTTTTCTCTTAGATACCTCTCAATGTCCTTTTGTCTTACGTAAAGGTATGTGCGTGCTCACATGAAGAATTCTTATGTTAGAAGAAGGTCAGTGTGTGCGGTTGACATGAAGATCTTCTAAAGAATTTTAATTTGATTTGTTTCGGTACATGACAGGTTACATGGTATTTTTAATTTCCAGTTACGGGAACAAATGTACATTCCTTTTGCTCATGTAGGTCCGCACTATGTCGTATGGACATGATAGGAGCCTAACAAAGGTTGCTATGTGCGTGTTCCGACTAACACAACAATAAATTGGCATGTTCCTACTTGATCGTGATGAAATTATATATATGTATATATATACCTTTGCTCACACCAATATTTAAATTATTATTTACTATTTTTAATTTCCCCTTGGGTGTCCTCTTTGAAAATCTATACTTGTTTCCAAAATGGTTCGGTCATCGACAGTGCCAACACATGCTCGCGAAACCTATTTGGAGATAGCGCTACCACTAGCAAGGTAATATACATGATCTTTGCCATTCTATCACTCGAATCGACGCTATCACGAGTTTTCTAGCTAAATTACTATATTAACATTGGCTGCACCAATTTCCAACTTACCATGCACATGTTTGTATTTTGTGATGACCGAAAACAGGTAATGTATGTTACTTGCTTTGATTTCCTTTAGCATTATGTGGTAACTCTATAAAAGCAATTTTTAAGTACCTCATTCTTCCAGGCTACATATATGTTTGATATAATATCAAGCTCCCGATGCAATCCAAAGAATAGTCCCATGGTTCCCGATAGCCACATCATGAACCTACACACTTATTTAACTCTCCTTATAGAATACATAAGCTGATGCTATTGTGTTTCCTTATTATTGCAAGCCTTGGTTTTTTTATGTATTATCTTTCTGATGCAAACTTTCTAAAAATATAGATCCACTTAATGGCACACCTAAGATCTATTATGAATATATGCTCTGTGATTAAAACAAAGGTGTACAAACGAGAGGTTGCTTACTAGATTGTACAAACCAAAGCACAAGGGAACAGGTTTGGTTACCTCATGTGCTAATATTCTCTTGAAATTTCTTCCCATTATTTACAGGTGTTGTTGATAATATTTTCACGAAATGCATGGCACCTTCGATTGCTATCCATTTCCACGGTTCATGGCCGTGGTAACAAACAAAGGTTAGTGAGCTCTATTCTAACCGAAATGTTTGTTCATTCTAATCTGAAATGTCGATCAAGTCTTTTAATTGTAGTATTAAGGTACCTCATATAAAGTGCAAAATGGTAAACCTTTGAATGATGCTCATGTTCTCTTCTAATTCTTTCATTTTTGCACCGGTATTATCTTTTTTGCGGCCTACGCTAAGTCACCTAGAGCCTTTTATCGATCGCCACTTGTTGGTAACAAGCAAAAGGTGAAAAGGATGGACAATGAACAACTTATCTCCGAAATGTTTTTTTTGTGTTCATTTCCAAAGTGTGGTTTACCTTTACCACTATTACACATGAATTCTTGTGAGCTACTTACATTTCTTGCATAAGATTAGTTTTGTTGCACCGAACTTTTTTTTCCAAGAAAAAAAAAATCAGAACCTCTACATGGGGAGAATACATAAGTCCAAAAAGCCCATGGCCCCCACCAATCCATACCATAAAACTGCAGCGGTACCCTTTGTTTTCCTTCTTGTGGCAAATGAACTCAATGAACCTATATATATGCTTTCTCACCTCAACAACCATGCACTCGGAGTATTCAAATTGAAACAAATTAGTCTCCAAAATTCAGAAAGTTATACACATGAAAATTACAGATCACTCAAGTGTACTTACTACACTATAAGTTATGGCGGGGGCGCGACCACGATGGCGAACGAAGGCGGCAATGAACTGAACAAAAGCCCTTGCGTAAACTACGTCTACTCTTGAGCTCAAAAGCATGAGGTGCGCTACCCAACACTTAAACTCAAGATATTTTGTACTACCATCGGCCAAAATTTTCATGTGTATAACACGGACTTCGATATGAAATTTTCATGCTTATATTCCTCAAACCATGTCATCTTGGATGGGTTCTTCAAACCAAAAAGAAACATCTACGCACCTCCCAAGCCGAAAAAGGGCCCGATCCGTCGAACTTTTGCTAACTACTTATTCATCACACCAACAATCAAGTATATGCATACATACTGTTCTGCATTTGTGATTTTGTAGATCTCGTGTAACAGTGTTGTTTGTGCTTGTCATGTATACGATGATAATGGTTGACAATGTCTACATGTAAATGAGATATGAAAAAAAATAGCCCACTCAATGAGAGGCAGTACTAAATATTTTGCTATAGGGGTTCAAACACCTAAGTGCTCTACTTGCATCATGTTTGTGCGATGAAACTGTTCTTAGAAGATTGGAACAACCATTTCAAAACTAATTATGTTTTCCCGATGCTAGGAGACAAAAATGGTAAAAGATCATTACCTAAAAAGGAGCAAACTGCAACGTAATGCCGATGCCCACTTTCTTACGATTTATATCTTTTAAGCCTCTCTACAAGCTACAAACTCGTGTACATTCCATTGAAGATCCGAGAGGTCAAAGTTGATTTTCTATGATGCCGACTCTTAATTTTTTTGCCTTCATAGCATGCCGGTGTGACTTGAACTTATCTTGGTGGATATGGATCCAATTTAGAAACCGACGACCTTCTTATTAACCATGCATCCCGCTTTCCCCCATTTAACTCTTGACCCAACTCAACTCTCCAACTCCCCGTAAACCATTTACTTCAATATTTATTTGATTTTATATAATTACAACCTATACTCTTTCCCAAACTCAAGTTCTTTTCTCGATTATTTATGCTCTTTTCTTACATATCAGTCTGTCGTAATTAGCTCTAAGTAGAGATTATATATTCACCAACGAATGCTTGCGTAACGACGCCACCAGGAGTACGCCTCTCCGAGCTTTGAGGTAATTATACAAATAGCAACATCAAACGTTTGTACAGGTCCATAACATTCAATCACCGCTTTTGTTTCTATTTAACAGATACTCGGATCCGAACAAGGTCCAAAGCCAAAGATCGGTAGCCTAGAAGGGGCGCGCGGATGCGCGTGCCAATACACTAGTTCAGAAAAAGAAGAGCAGGTGTCTCTTGTTCTGTCATTTTTGGCCTGCGGCCATCTGCTTTTCTCCTCCATTCCTTCTTCTCTCGAATGGCAAAGGCCGTAGCCTACTTGTCGCCTTCATTTTCTTCTTGGGCTGAACAGCCAAGCCCAAGTCATAGCAGCAGCAGTTTGCCTTGTCTCCTCCCCGTCTCTACGTCCGTAAGGCAAGTCGGCACCAAGCAGGCAGCCATTGGTCACCGTCTCTTCATGTCTCCGCGCGCGTGGACGCCGCCTCCCCATCTCCGGGCTATTTAGCCTCGGGATCGCGTTGCTGCGCTCTTTTCCGACCCTTGGCAAGCGTGGCTTGCTTCGGTCGAGCTCCGGCCGCAGAAACCCTAGCCGCCATTGAGGGTCGCCGCCGCCATCAATTCGTCGTTTCGACGCCTTCTTCGCCTCTATAAGATGATGCTTGGGCTTCATCTTAATCTCGTGAGCGCGCCGGTTCACTTTTCTTCACTTGGTTTTGCTCTCGATGTCTGATTGACACCGCCATGTGCAGGTTATCGACGTCCATCTTTCTCGGCCGCTAGCTGTCCTCGCTTGCCTCCACTGCTATTCTCGCGTGTGGTGAGGTCCCTGTCTTCTCTTTTCTTTCCCGTGAAGTTCATGAGTCTAATCGAAACTCCAGTGAAGCCTCATCGACGGCCATGGCTGAAGCTCTGTTACCGGCAATGGTCTCCATCGAGAGCTTGCTTGCTTGCCCATGACGTCAAATTTTGCTTTGCTCACTACATCATGACATCATCTTTGTTTTCTTGCCGTTTTTCTTCACAAAAGAAAATCTGCAAATACACAAATACATCCTGAGTCATGATCCAGATTCCCTTATGTTTTTAACATGCTAAAATACGTTTTGCGGTTATTTACAGAATTGTCATCAGATTCAAATGCTTATAAAATATTCTTTTTAACTCCGTTTTGATCGATTCAAATTGCGTTGGATTCGTAATTTCGTAAGCTTTGCAGTAGTGCTAATGTTAGTCCAGTTTGTAGAATTTAAAATTCGAGTTCATGTTTAATGCATTTTAGTCTATAGAAAACTTGGAAAAATTCATATCTTCGTCGTTATATTTCCGATTTTGGTGAATTTGACGTCTATGTGATCGTAGCGACGAGTAGAACGATTTTATGAGTTTTCTATTCTGTTTATTGTGATTGATGTACAATTCTAATAGAAGTTATTTGTTTGTCTTGTGTATGTATGCTCGGATGATTGCGTGGTGTTGCTTGTTAATGTTGATCGAGTTCAGACGGTGAGGGCTTTGTTGAGGATCAAGAGTTCTTCAAGGATCAGCGGGACCAGCAAGGGTTTGAGAACCACGGCAAGTATAGCATGGATCATCCTTGTGTCCTATTCACTATAACTAAATATTTCATATGCATGTGTCCACTTGATGACCCTAGAGATTATAACATAGTGATTGAAATCCTGATTCCTTGAAACCTTGGGCTTTGCATTGGGTAGTATTTTGCTAGTGCTCAATACAATCATGATCTTGTAGCTTTGATGATTATGCTTTGAATGGTATTAATGACTTTTTAGCATTACGAGGACTTGTCTGTAACTGAACCTCCGGGATTGACAGTACAACTGTGAGAGCTATATGGCTCTAGCTTTAGCTCAGTATGAGGACCTTTTCTAGCATGTTAGAGGACTTGCGAGTTGGGTATAGGACGGCTCCTGTCCTTATGAGTATAGCCGGGAAGGAATGTGCCATATTGGAAGGAGGGTTTTCCTACATCCGATGACCCTGCGGCCCTAGCGCGTTAGACAAACCTTTGAAAGGCTTCATAGTGAACCCTGCCCGCTCTCCTTGGAAGAGTTTTGGGAGTTGCAAACCCGGGTATATGGGCAACACGACTCACAAGTGAAAGTGTACACCTCTCGCGCAGAGTTTAATAAACCGGTATACTAGCCTTGCTCAAGGACACGAGCGGCCTTGGAATCGTTACACTAAAGATGATGTTTCTTGTTAAGTTAAATTGTTCATTACGGTATCGTTTATGCTTAGATATCATTTGTGCTATTTTAATCATGATAATATGGGGTTTATTGCTACCTTGATGCTATATAATGCTCAAACTTGTTTATCACTTAAAAGCTAATTGCGGTCAAAACAAAGTGTCGGCTTTCTTGAGCCTCATTAACCCATGCTATGCTTGTTGAGTACGGTTGTGTACTCACACTTGCTTTATATTCAAATTTTTTGGAAAATCCCGGATGGGTAACAGATGAAGGTGGGAGTGAAGACTATCGCTATGAGTTTTTGGCTGGAAGTCAACCAGTTGACATCGTCCCTGTGATTGAAGCTTCCGCGAGAGTGCTAGCTATTTTATATTTATCAAGACTCTTATGTATGAGACTATGTGATGAAACTTTATTCGCTATGTAATAAGCATTGAGATGGTATTTATAATAATTTACCGACTTATGTGTGTGACTCAAGTTTAAGGGCACACATAAGGTTTGTATACGCTCTATTTTTGTCCTTAAAAATGGGGTGTGACAAGGATTGCAATTAGTTGGCTTGATTTAGATAGTTATGCTTGGATCAATGGGTTGACTTGTTTGATTTATTGAATGTCTTTGTTGGTTTTGTTAAAAAGTATTTCTCGGCATTCCAAATGCTTTTGGGGTATAAAGCTTTTAGATGGAAAATTTTATAAGGAATAAAACTCCCAAAGACTACTTTTTGTAAAAATGGGTGGAAGGCATATATTTTTGATGAGAAAGACCAGCCTAGGGGGCTGTTTTTCCATTTATTGGATTTTGGAGGATATTTTATTTGGGAATTTATATTTTCAAAACAATGTGGAATTTGACCAAACTTCCTTTACGAGAAATATTCTAATCATCGAGCGGATCACTTTTCGTGTTGAAAGTTTTTGCTAGTTCTGCATAGTTTAAAAGTTATGATCGCTTTAAAAAGCGTGCTCAGGCATACTTAAAAGTAAATAAGTTAAAAATTAGTAGGACCTACCTGTCATCCTCACCGGGAGAGACAGTGGCCTCTCCGCCATGGCCGCCTGGGGGCATGGCCACTGCATGGCGAGCAGCTCCTGGCGCCCAGGCCACCTCGCCCTGGAGGGGGACAAACCCCCTCTCTTCCCCTTCATTTCCTCCCTTCCACTTTTCTCTCTGCCTCTCCTGCTCGCCCTCTTCTTTGCGCAACCGAGAGCGGACGCGGCAGCGCCATTGTCGCCACCGACTGCTCGCCGCTCGAGCTCGACCCCAACCGCGCCACCACCCTCGCCTAGCTTGCACTCGCGTGGATTCGAGCTCGCTAGCGCCACCCTTCGCGGCACGCCGGCGAGGTTCCCTCTCGCGGTTCGCGCGCGCGACAGCGCAGCGCAGTCGCGGGCCGGAAGTCGCCGCCGCGCACTTTCCCGCCCACGCCTCCTCGGCCCCATTTGAGCTCATCGCCGCGACCTTCGCCGCCCCTCAGGGCCGCCGGCAAGCCGCTGGTGAGCCGGCCCCAAGAAAAATCGCCGCCCCCTGTTCTTTCCCCACACGAGGACCTCGAGTTTAGAATTTGAGATAAGGTGAGGGTCGTTTTGTAAAATGACCAGACACAGTCGGTTACCAATAAGGGCTCGGTTAATTTCTGGAAAACTGAGGGTTCTTTCTGAAAAGTGTTTGTCTTATATGATTTTCGTAATATGATTTCCAGAAAATAGTTTTAGGATTGTAAAATCCATATCTCCTAGAATACTTGTCCAATTTGATTGATTCAACTTGCATTATTTTTCTTATGTGGTGTAGTATGCAGTAAAAATATCATATGCCATGTTTGTGATAATTTTCTGTGTAGTATTAATTATTTATTGAAATTTTGGTAATCTTAGGAAATTCATAAGTAATTTTCTTGTTCTCGAAAAAATATGATTGTAGTCTTGTACATCTTGTATTGACATGATATTCCTGTTGTATGCTTAACATGGTCATGTACTGTGTGAAAATATGAAGTTGTAGTTCAAGTGCCGAGTGCTGCCCTTTTCCAAAATAATTCATAAATCAATTTTGTAGGTATCATATGAGGTTGGTAATTTTTGTAGCCATTTATATGCTATAGGTCAACTCTGTATGTAATGCTTTCTGATGTTTGGCATACTTTGTAGTACAAAGTATTTTTAGGTGCCAATCTGCCCTGTTGCTTGTTATTTTTTTGTAGGACAAGGCTTATCCAATTGGGTTGAATTTTGTATGGTAGACTAGGATTGCCATATTTTATCTACTATAATTTTATGGGAATTTTCTCTAAAGTAGAAACAGTAGACCCTGTTATAGCTATTCCTTAAATTGCTTGAAAGTGGTTTAATTATTAAGTTAGATGGTGCCACAAATATTTTTAGGGCTGCTTGGGATGCATATGATCTGATGGTTTGGTTTGGGTCAGTCTATAATCTAGAATATAGTCCACTTGTAGTTCGCTTATAATTCAATTATAAGGTGTGCAAGCAACTAGTTGGGTTTAGTTGGGTGTATGTCCAATGTTTCGCATGCTTAGAGGGTTAAGTGATCAATGTTTGGTTATTTGATGAATGACTACTTGTGAAGAATTGAAATGGCTCATTCATTCATTCATGTAAATATATGATCATCATTTATTCTTGCACTTGTATGCATGAGGTACATTGTATAGTAATAGTTATATGCACATGCATCATACAGATTGCGGATATATCATTCGTCGTGACGCCCATAACTTGAAGGACGAATCTCGCAAGAAGCTATCCGCACGAGGTGCTGATATACGGGGAGCCGACGTGAACCTACCTAAGGAATCAAATCATCGAACTAACTCGTCAAAAGAAAGGCAAGCCCCGGAGCATTTCTCCTATGTTTGCAAATATCACTTGCGTCCTTTTATATGTTTAATGCATTATGTTATAGGAGTTGCCTGGAACCCTTGATGCATTTTATCTATTCCTTGACCACTTTAAATATCCTTCACCCTGTTAGGTCAGGATTGATATAACTGCTTAGCCCTGCTTAAATAGATCGATAGATGTCGGGTGGTTCCTTATCCCCATGAATTAGGCAGTTATCAGGCCTATTTGGGCAATATGTTGGTAAATCCTGGAAGTAACCATGGGTGCTCAATGAACCGATGATCGGATGGGGTTTGCTTATGGTATTGGAGACCATAGTAACTCCATCGATGTCAATTAAGAACCCAACGCTATCGGCCCCCAAGTCATGTTGAACGCATGCCCCACATTTAGCTGGAAGGATAAGTCGTTCCGACCGCGAAGCCTAGTAGCTCTGTTTGGGCCGGTGACTGAAATGTAGGCAATAACACCGAATTGAGGCGGGAGTGGTCAGAGGCCCGAGTGACTGTGGGCAAGAATGTCTGAGCTGCCCGGTGTCGTTCCGTGGGCAGATACGTCTTGATCGAGCTGGCTTTGGACAACCTCTGGGTGTAGAATGGTCCATAGCGGTCCCGCGACTTTACCCAAACAGTACCAATGGTGACCCATCGCTCACTTTGATCTCGTGAGTGGGGTTTGTGTGGGGAATATCTCGCCAGCTGGTTAGTAACTGATTTGAATCGCCATCACTCCCGGACAAAGGGGGTACTTGACTTGAGCTTCGATCACGTCTAATTAAATAAAGAGACCCATGGATGGTTATATGGATGATGTTGGAAAGGCTAAACTTGGAATGATAACTATTTATGTTAATTGATGATCTATTTGATTGCTTTAGCATAGGTGCTCACCTAGCATAAACAGGTTATAATGATAAGCTATGCAAAAATAAAATGAAAGGTCCATACTTATACATTCTAGAATATGATAACTTGTGCTTTTCGCAAATGAGTCAGCCAACCCACTGTAAGGCCATGCATTCCACCCCAAAGCGTCCTTATTTTTTGGTTTAAGACGGGTAAGTCTAGCTGAGTACCCACGTACTCAGGGTTTTATTCCCACTTGTTGCAGATCGAAGACTTTTACTGTGGCAACAAGATGGACCTGTATCCCACTAGGGAGGAAATAGACTTTGGGCAAAGTCAACTCTTATATCTCATCTACGTGCTTTTGATGGAGTTGACCCCGGAGCCGGCGCAAGATTTAAAATGTAGGTGTGAGTGGAATTTCAAAAATATCTACTTGCGCCGTTTATTTGAAAAGTCTAAGTTGTAATAATATTTTATTGATACATGTGGTGTACTTATTTTATTTGTAAACTATTTTATCAAGTGAATGGGAACTATTGAACTTACGATTCGGGTGTGATGTTATAAAAGTTTGAGATCCTTCGGGATTTCACGGACTACCGGCCGATATGGTTGCCGAGTACAAATTAAGTTGCCACGGTGGCTTGATTAGTGCTTCGTAATTATATTAGTTGGTCAGATCTGTTACAGATGGCATCAGCTCCATGGTAAGCAACTACTGTTCACTTGAGTATTTTAAAACAAAAAAATTTGTTTTGTAAAACTATTTTACAACTTATAGTTATATAGGTGTTTGGAAACTAAGAGTTCAAACTAAAGTGTGCCAGTGGTCGTGTCCTATATGCCCAGTTAAGGACTACTAGGTGGCTATCTAACATGGCTAACTTTGGGTATTGCATCATATTTTCTTTTGTCGCGCTCATACACGACGGATATGTATGGAGGCCATTCACTTGACGTATGGTTCATTTTGCCTCTACTCCTAGGTAAGTCGGTTCATCGCCAAGGTAAGTGTGAGTTGTGAGAGCATGATCGGATACATTGCCGATCTAGGGGAGTGCTTATATGACGCTGGATTATTTACATGTTCTACACATGTTTATATGAAAGTGTCCCTTGTGTGGGATGTCGTCTTCTGACGATGATTCGGGTAGCGTGCACCTACATGCAAGGATATCGTGGATATGCCTGTGTGGAGGGGGTGTGGATAGGATTTGTTGTGATCGAAGATTTGACCTTATTCTCAAGGTGCCGAGGTTTTACGTCGCTTGCATTCATTCGGGATTTTGGGCTGAAATGGACTTTTCTCCAGGTACACTAACCACGAAACGTGTAGAACGATTTAGTTCCGTATATATGAGAGAACGTATGTATGCCACCGTCTAGAACGCTAGTAACTTATCTTTCCTAGGTTTGTGAGGACGTACGAAACGTTCATGCATCATGTTGAATGTTCATGGCATGGCATTGCATTCTCTCTCCCTTAAGTAAAAGAAACTTATCTCTTTTTGATAAAACTCACCAACTTAATATTCGTTAATATTCGTTTCATGAGAGTTGTGGCAAACTAGATATAGTACAATTGTCTCCTTGACGTCTCCTTGGGGCAAAATGGCATTGAAAGCAATCAGTTCATCAAGATAGGAGTATCTGAGGTGCTTTGGTGGAACCTTTGAGTCAATTGAAGTGATATCTTAGATGTTATGGATGTGGCGATATCTGAACACCTAAAGATCTAGCAGTTGATGCTGGCAATTTTGGTTTGCGTGTAAAGATTAGGCGATGTCCCTAAGTAATATAATTAGTAATGTTGCACTGTGGAAATGAACTATTTTTTTTGACACCAAAGACTGTGGGGGAGATCCCCACGGTGTCAAATTTTTATAAATTTAAGCAAAGTTCGAACATACTTACATAAGGGAATTAACTAAATACATCTAACCAAGCACAAAAAGTTGACCGTGTCGCTTTGAATCTAACCAACCGACTATTACATTGGTGTTTAAAATTATCGGCCCGAGCTGAAGTGTAGGTTGCCTCCTCTGAAACACTTTATTCGTTCCTCAGCTTCCACAATTCCATGCAGCAATCATGGTAACTTCAGTAATACAGGGGATTGCCTGAGTTGTTGCAGCTTGACTCAACCTGTCGAGGAGGTCCAATGTGTTGTCCCAGGTGATGCCCAACTTCTGCCAGCAAGCCGTAGCAAATGGGCATTCAAAAAATAGGTGCTCAATATTTTCAATTGTGCCTGCTGAACACATAATGCAAGTTGGAGTCCCTTGGATGTTCAAATGTCTTCTCTCGCAGCATATCTTTTGTATTCACTGCCTACTAGGATTAGCCGATGAATATTTTGATCCCGGGGGTGCATTTTGATTTCCATATGACCTTGAAAATTGGGTGTGCTTCCAGCCCTTTAAAGGCATAGGAGTAGAACCTTCTTGAGCTATATGAACTACCCCAAATAGGTGTCCATGAATCCTTATTGTCGGCATCATATTCTATTTGCCGTAGGCAATGCCGCAATTCCTGAAATTCTACATGTGCTTCAAATTAAAAAAGGTAGCATGAAGATGGAGTCAAGATCTCATTGCATGTGCCATTTGGTACACTGACCAGTCATCACTCTTAGCAAATGAATACAATCTTGGAAATCGATGGGCTAGCACATTAGACTCTGTCCATAGATCTTCCCAGAAGCATATTGATTTACCATTGCCCAGTTGACCTTTTGCTATTCCTCTGAATATGAAATTGAGTCTAAGCACATCTTTCCACCAAAAGGATCCAACTTCCCTGCTAGCATGTGGTATTCTATCATTGTAGTATTTGGTCCATATCATTCTCACCCAAGGGATATTTGCTCTATTGTAAAACTTGCTCAAATGCTTCATTAATAAAGCATCATTCTCAGACTTAGGTTGAGGATTCCAAGTCCTCCTTTTGCTTTAGGTAGCTGCACCATTGGCCATGCCACAAGATTGCCTCCTTTCTTTTTCTCTCGAATTGCCTCTCCAAAGGCATTGCTTTCCGGCTCTATCTATATTTTCTCATTACCCCTTTTGGTAATTTGATGGTACTCATAGTGTAGGTGGTAATTGGGGTGATTGCTGAGTTAACCATCTCCAATCTACCACTATAAGATAGCCATGTTGAGCATGCTGAGAGCCTTCTCTCTACTCTGTCCATCATTGGTGTAAGATCCTCAAATCTTGGTTTGGTGGTTCCCATGGGAAGCCCCAGATAAGTGAAGGGCATGCTGCCAATGTCACAGCCAAAGGTACCAGCCATGATTTGCATTTTCTCTGGAGTAACATTGATTGGGTACATTTGAGATTTACTGTAATTGACTTGCAACCCTGTTGATTCAGCAAAACTGTGCAGTATGGCTTTCAAGAGTACTAGTTGCCTTGCATCTGCTTGTAGAAGAAAAAGAGTGTCATCTGCATACTGTACCACTGGAAATCTTCTCCTGGCTGGGGGAGTGGCCTTATCAGCAGGTTCAGATCAGCAGCTCTATTTATGATCACTTGGAGTAGTTCTCAGGCTAGGACAAAAAGTAATGGGAACAAGGGATCCCCCGTCTTACCCCTCTATTGCACTTGAAAAAATTTCCTTGGACTCCATTCAGTAGGACTGCAGAAGATGCAGAAGATAGGATAGAATTCACCCATTGTATCCAAATGTCAGGGAAGCCTAAGTGTGTCATCATATGGATGATAGTAGAGTGCTCCACTGTGTCAAAAGCCTTTTTGAAATCTAATTTGAGTATGATGATCTCTCTCTTTGATTGGTGACACTGATGTATATATTCATAACTCCAGGCCAGACAATCTTGTATGGTTCTAGTTTTGATGAAGCCATATTGATTTTGATGAACCAATCTTAGGATCACTGACTGCAATCTGTCTGCTAGAATTTTTGTGATTAGTTTGAGTGATATGTTCATCAAAGATATGGGCCTGAAGTCATTGACAGTTTGTGGAGTATCCTTCTTAGGCACTAGGGTGATGAATGAAGTGTTAATACATTCCATGTTGGCTGTACCATTGTAGAAGGCATTGCATAGCTCATAGAAGTCAGACTTGATAATCTGCCAAAGACCTTTTCGTGAATAGCCCATTAAACCCATCGACCAAGTGCCTTGTCTCGTTGGCATTTTGTTTACAATGAGGTCAATTTCTTCAGTTGAAAAGGATCAAGCAAGGTCTTCTAGATTGTTTACCGCCTCGAATCATCTCGTGAAAGGTCAAACAACATAGTTGGGGAAGAGGTATTACCCATCCTTTGCTTAAAAGCGAGACCACAATAGTCCTCGCTTTGCCGATGGTCATGGATCCATGCACCTTGGTCATTCTCACTGAGAAATTGTATTTTTCCTATATGAAATAGTGGCCATGGCATGGAAAAATTTTGTGCATTCATCCCCAAATTTAATTCTATTTACTGCGAGTATCTGTTTCTCTAGTATATGTTTATGCATTTTAGCCACTTTCTCATCTCGTAGCTTGACTATGTTCCTCGGGTTGGCCTCGGGGTTGTACAAAGCCTAAGATCCTCAATGTCATCAAGGTGCTTGATCACTATATTGCAGTTGGAAATTAAGCCCCGCAGTTGGAGATATTCCCCGCTCCAGTTTTTAGCCTTGCTCTCGGTGCTTTAAATTTTGCGATATATTTCTAGCTTTGTCCAACATACTTGCTGAAGACAACCAACAGTTTTGTACTGTTTCCACAAAATCATGTTGCTCAGCCCAATAGTTCTCAAATCGAAAGATACTAGCTTTCGGTATTTTGGTGCCAATGGATACTTGACAGGGGAGGTGATCTGAGGTTATCTTGGCTAATGGTAGTACTTCTGTCATAGGATAATCGATAGTCCAGTTGGGTGTTGTAAAGAACCAGTCCAATTGCTCTAGCAAGGGGTTGTTTTGCATGTTGCTCCACGTGAATGACCTACCTTTCAATGGTAACTCGACCAGACCCAGATGGCCTATTGCACCATTGAAAATGACAGTGTCATTTATATTGCCGCCCGGCTTGTTTCTGTTTTCTACTGAGCGATAGAAGTTAAAATCCCCTAGGAAGATCCAGCTTTTCCTCATCTTCATAGAGTTGTCCTCGAAACCAATCAATGAATTCTCGAACGAGCCGGTTCATCACAAGGTCCATAGACCGTTGTGAGCTTCCAAGTTTCACCATTGTGAGCCGAACTGAATTTCAAAGTAATGCCAAACTCGTTGTCGCCTTCTATAGAACCAACTAGAACTGAACTATTCCGGATGACAAAGAATGCCTCCCGAGGCACCAACCGATGGAACGAAATCAAACTTATCAAAGCGATGGGGTGCAAACTTTCTAATGTATGCAAAAGTCAAAACTCTCTCATTTTGTTTCCTGTAGGCAAATCACAGAACATGCACTTTCCTCAATCTTATTTCTGACTGCGTCCCATTTCCTAGATGCATTTATCCCTCGTATATTCTAGCACAAAATACTCCAATCACGTGTATTCATGGTAACCACAATTTTGGGACGAGCTAACTGACGCCTCTAGGGTCATCAGGGTGCAAACCGCAAGGCCACAGGGCCAAAGGATGTGGAAACTCTTATCCGCCACATCCATTGGTCACATGGCATATAGTCATAGAAGTACCAAATAACCATTGCAGAACAAGTGTGCAACAACGAAGTAACAGAGTGCATAACAAGGCACCAGCCACACAAACCGCCGGGAGGGAATATAAAAAGTTCGGACGACTAGATAGATAATTGATAAACCGGTGCCGTGTGCAACTTGCCGGCCGACATCTCGTCATCATCTTGCTGCTCCAAAGACCATCTCATCTCCGGCTCCTATTCCTCATCGTCATCAAGAACCCGAGTTGTTGGCGCCTGTAAAAGCGCATCATCGTGAGATCCGCAGGATCAACACCGCATTCAATTCCCCAACTTCTCAAAACTGATAAGGTGATGGGTTTGGCCTCACCTGTTTTCTCATCGACCTCTATGGCCCAGTCCTTGGACTTCTTGGATGGTTCCTTGACCAGTCTGACTTGGCGGAAACCCGACGTGCCACTGGAGAGCCGGGTGCTGCGTCGAACAGATGACTGAATGAGAGGGATACGAGGATCAGAGACAGATATGAGTTCAGTGAGAGCCATACCCTTTCTATTAATGGTGGGGTGGTCCTCGGTCAGTCCACTTTGAGCTGCAGAAGCTGGGCTAAGAGTGGACATTTCCTCCTGTCCATCTATCTCCATGGAGTCACTGGCAAGGAGGATGGGCTGCATCGGTGCTTTTCCTTTGTTCTGAGCAAGCTGAGTCAAGTCAATTTCAAAGTCCATTGTTGGCGGGCTATTATGGGTATGGGGCGATTCTGGTAAGGCGCTTACCTCTACCGGTGGAGCAGAGAGTTTTCGAGATGCTTCCCTCCTCTCGGTGCCACTGGGTATTGTTCATTGCTTCATCATGTACTATTCCATTTTGATCTATGATCGCGGAGAGGCCGGGCATCGTGGACCGCACTTGCGCTTGCTCCGCATCCGATGCTTCATCAAACCAGGGGAAGACTTGTAGTGCAAACACATGAGGGATATGGCGCCGGGCACAATCTGGAGTTGTTGTTCTTGCAAAGCTTGGAGGTTGGCCTCATTTGCCGCTTGGAAGATTGGTCCCGTATTCACCGGGCCTCGTCTGTTTGTTGCATTTTCTTGAATGGATGCCTGGATTATGACATCTCGCAGTGCCGAGCTGCCGCTTGGGATGCCCCTCCCGTGAAAAAGGTCAATAGTGGCACAGTGGCTTCTGATGGCACTGTATCTAGCTCTTGCTTCAGCAGCTGCTGAACTTTCTGCAGCTGCAGAAGTGGCATCTGATGAGCTATCATCTTCCATTTGGAAAACTTCTTCAATTGGGATATCAGGGCCATTGGCTCTGAGGAATCTCATTGATGTTCCTGACATGTCAAGGTCAAGCACATTCTGGGGCACAACGGGGTTGTGGGACTTGGTCTTGGTCTTCATTTGCATTGGCCATGACCGCCGGGTTCCAAGCGTGCCATGGATCATCGGCTTGTTCTCAGCATCTATCTCTCGCATCATCATCAAGAATGTCGACTTCCATACCATTCGCAGCCTGTTCGCTATGATGTTGTCGCATTAGCCACCACATTAGCAATATTGGCATTTGCATAATGGTTCACAACTGGTCGACCGGGTTGGGGTGGGGGTTTCCTCCAAACATTCCCGTGTTGGGTGTCGCTCCCCTTGTTCTTGTTCCCAATTTGGGTTTTGGGGGTTTGGTCCCATGACAACCGACCATGTTCCGGTGTGGCTCACCATCAAATGGGATAGGATCTTCTTCTCATAGGAAAGCATCTAGGAAGTGGCCATTCAAGATGAATACACTCGGCACGGCCCAAAACGCCCCATCCCCCCCAATCAAGGTGCCGCGTGACACAATGAGACTTCGTGGGACTCTATCCGGCCGAGGAGCAGGGCTTGAACAAGGATTCTAGACTTGTTATCATCACGGTACCATTCCGGTAAGACGGCCATATTGTGCAACCGCACTCGATATAGACGTCCTTTTGAAAATCTAGCGGAATGCAAGGAAGAGCAAACTCGATATATGTGCAGGACCTAGCATTAATTGCCTCGTCGTGCTTGACCACTGTGATGACATGGTTGGGACCAAGATTGTATGGCGAGTTTCTGACCAATCTATCTCGTTGAGCAACATTGCGCAGCCTGATCAGACCTAAGCCGAGAGGGGAGATGTGATCAGAGGTGATACGAACCCTTTGCTGCTCCTCTAAGAAGTTACAGACGATGTTGAGGGTGTCGCGTAGGTGGTCGGCGTGGACCGGCATCGGGTTGATGGAGACAATGGCGTAGTCCTCGTGTTCCCTCGTTGGTTCTCCTCCAAGCGCCATTCGACCACGAGCAGGTCGGTTCCACCCTTGCTCCACGGCCATACCAGCCACCAAGAATGGCTGCGGGTTGACGGGAAAGTTTGCCATCCCGTCGTCCGAGGTGGCGGCGGCGGCCTGAGTTGGGGGTGGGGTGAGGTTTTCTTCACTGGTGTTTTGTTGTAGATTGGGCGAGGAACGCGAGACTGGTGGAGATGGGTACTCACACCCGAGTTGAAGGCGAAGCGCCGAGATGATAGGCTGATTTTCCTCGGAAAAGGATTTTCTTGTTGCTCGCTAACCGATTTGTTTTCTCTGCTCGGCGCTCACTAGATTCTAGGGGGCCGTTCGTGTTCTCCAGATTGGTGGATTCAAAAGGAGCCTTTGGCCTCCAATCGATCTTGGGTTCTGATACAGTAGGCCTTGCTTTGGGCATCCACACCCAGATTGGCTTGGGCCTGTTGCGACAGTTTCTAAACACATGGCCCAACTTAAAACACCTGAAGCATCTGATTCTTGAGCGACAAGCGCACCTGCTATGTCCCATACCGAGGCAACGGGCGCACTTAACGGGCCTGGCATCCTGCTGCAACTTTGAATTAGAATTCAAATCTACCGGTCGGCAATTGATGGGATCCGAGGATGGTGCCTTGTTCTTCGGCCGTGCATGGACCGCTTTCATCTCGTGTACGGACGAAAATTGTAAGCTTAAGAAGAGGCTTCAGATCAAAGTGGCCGTGAAGGAACCAAAGGCAATTGAAATGCATGACCGTTGCCCGAGGATTTTGTAGATTTTTGGGGATCTCACTATCGGTTTGGCAAAATGAACTCGCTTCCCTTATCAATTTTCTTTGCCTCTCGTTTTGCCGATTTCGAAAGGACCTTCGTCCATTCTTTTCCCTGCCCAGCTCTGTGCTCTTTTCTCTTTCTCCCAAAGGCGGCATGCCATTATTCCAAAGGTGAAAATAGACATCAAAGTGCTCCGTAATGACACGCCGGAGTTTATAGATTTGGAAACCAACGGATTTGGAGAAAACCGAGAAACAAGTGGTTGGTGCTTAAGGATTCAACGTGAAAATTTTCTACTTTTCCTCCCAAACACGATTGGAGAGCGAGACCAACCGAATCCTCCGTTTAATCGAAATCAAATCTTCTAAACGTGGCAAGTAGGAAGAACGATCCATCTAGAGGGGCAATGGATGGTGTACCGTAGATCTCGAAGAGGTGGCGACTTCGCCTTTGAACCGAAGACCGCGATCAAAATCCAAATTTTGTTCACTGTGTCCTTGGTGGCAGCCGATCCCGAGTGGATCCCATGGCTGCCACGGCCGCGCCGACGATCACCAAGTGATCACCGGCGAGGAGCATGGTCGACGGCGACGGTGGGTATGGTGGGTTGCGTCGTGGGAGGTGGGAGACGGGTGAGAGCCATCATGTTTTGGTCTGTTGTGCATCCGTTTTATTGTATGAAATTAGTTTCCACAATAAACTCGATTTGGCATAATTATGTGTTCCCACACCGCATAACATTATCTAATAATTACTTGTTGCTGAAATATGCAAATGGTGGACACTGTCAGTAGCGCCGCTCATAGTAGGGGTGGTGGTGGTATTGGTGATGCCGACAACAACCCTACTCACCCACCTCCATCTCCTCCTTTACCCACAATGGAGCAGTCTCTTGGTCTCGCTCTGGGAAGCCAACTCAACATGGAAGACTTACAAAGACTACATGGAAGATACCATGCACAACATTGCTGACAATAACTGTCAAGGCGGAAATGAAGTGGTTCAATATAGCACTTTTAAGGACTTTTTGGATACCTGACCTCCGATATTCGAAGAAGCCTTAGAACCATTGCAAGCTGAGGATTGGATCAACACCATGGAAAGCAAGTTTAGTCTGTTGAGGCTGACAGAGGAGCTTAAGACAAAATTCGCTGCGTTTCAACTGGAGGGACAAGCAAGGATGTGGTGGACTCGATTATCGTGCCACTTTGGGTACTAATGTCCCCTTTACGTGGGTGTTGACGGGCCGATAAGTGTCAATTTTTACAGTCAACTAGACATGAAAAAGGACCTAAACATAAATAACATCTAGCTATAGGGGTTACACTGACAGAATTCCACGAGTTTTGGTGAATATCTATTTCTGCAGGGGGTTATCAGAAAAGAGCCAATAAGGGCCCACATGTCATGTTTACATAGAGACAAAGGAGGAAGGCCCACATGTCATGTTTACATAGAGACAAAGCAAAGAGGGCCCACCGTCATAGAGGCCGGGTGGCCGCCTACCTCTCTTGGGTGGCACCCTCTTGCTAGCCAATGGGAGTCTCGTCTCCGGATTGATGACATGGCACTTCACGCGGATCGATGGCATGGCACTTCACGTGTATTAATGGTATGACAAAACGGAGTACACCATTGCGAAGATCTCGTTGAGCCGATCGAAATGCATATATTATTTGCTATATTTGGACTTCGGGAATCAAGAGATATTAATAAAAGAAATACCCACATAAAAGAGTTGTGGGATTAATTGGGCCCAAATCAAATTGTGGTCCATTAAGGCCCATGAGCATTTTAATGAGATATGGTGGAAAGTTTAGTACCACATCGCTTGCTAAAGGAGGAGGGTCAAAGCCAGCGCCCTATATAGACCAGACTCCCCTAGGCGCCATCATCATCTATATGGAGTTGTAGAGGCGTCCCTTGTATGGATGACCTCTCCTCTCTAGAGAATTAGGGCTAGACTTTCCAATGTAGTAGATTAGTTCTAGTTGAGAGTTAGGAGAGCTGAGCCGCGCCCGGTTTTTGGAGAAGTCTTCGTAGATTTGGTATGTCTTTGTATCTACTCTTTGTAAGACTCATGCTTTAATATATTTATCTTCTCTATTTACTTTTATGCCTATCTTGTGATTGTTAGTATAGTAATTATGCTTTAGTATGGGATCTTCGCTCGCATCGAGTGCTCTAGTTATCTTAAGTAATTAGAGTAGTAATTGATAGTGTAGACATGGTGTCTAGACTAGAGGTTACTCGAGATTGCACCCAATCCCGCGGATTGTTGTGGTAGCCCCAGATCGTGGCAGTCCCGACGGCCGGGCGTATTCCACCTCGTTCGGGTTGGTGTTTGTAGGACCGTAGTCGGACCTTCCTAGCCCCTTCTCATCCATGTTCGTGGCTAGTGCTCCGATGTCCCGAAGTGCTATTGTATGATTGCTATATATATCCATGCCCCCGTTATCATAGAACCAGAGTAATAGAGAAGTATATAGGAACTCTTCCATAGTCCTCTCACTCTATCTAGCTACTCATTTATCATAGAATTCTCATGTGTGGTTTATTATTTATATTACCTTATATATATATATATCATATACCCCTACTTTAGTCTAGTTGGTTTACTAAGTTAGTAGATACATAATGGTGAATTATCAGATTCTTTAACCCTTGCTTCCCCGTGGTAAAATATAAATAACGATACCGGTTTACTCCCGGTAAAATTCTACAAAGCAGTAAGTTCTCAGGCGCTGCGGAATCCTTCATATTTTAGTTGCACTTAATTTATACCAACAAAGGAGAGTTAGCCTTCACTAATGCTCAGTAAGGAACATCTCGCTACCAAGACTAATGGAAATGAAGAAGAATGAATTCCCGAAGCTTACTCAAGGCACCAAGACCATAAGTGAGTATCTCGCATGCCTTCAATCATCTCTCGCGCTATGCTCCCGAGTTTGTCAACACGTAAGAGAAAAAAGACTAAAATCTTCAAGAGAGGTCTTCACCCCAAGATGGCAAAGTATGTGGGCACTTCCTCTTGCACCACATTCAATGACTTTGTCGATGAGTGTCGGACACAAGAGAATATCAATAATATCTATGCCGAATATAAGAGCCGCAAGCGAGCTCTAGAACCAAAACCCACACCAACAGTTCATATGGCGCTCCTCCTCGAATCATCTCGCCTATACGAGATACAAGGCTTCGGCCGCCTCGAAGAAGCACCAAAGAGCTAAGCCCACAGTACTCGTAAGGGACCTGAACCAACAAGTTCAGCAAGCGGTAAGAAGCGTTCACAATCCAAGAAGAAGAAGCAAACCACACATACAGGTCGTCTGCAATATACTGCTATGGAAGAAGTTCCTGAAGGAGAACCTATAATGGCCGGCAAGTTTCTTGTTAATCAACACCCCGCCATTGTCTTGTTCGACTGATCATCTCACTCTTCGTGAGCCTTGAGTTTGCACAAAAACATGATCTAAGGGTAATGTAATTGGATTATGTACTTCACGCGTCACAGAGCCGACGTATCTACCAGATGGATGGTACGCAACAACACTGTTGAGATTAGAAACTGGAAGATCCTGACAAATCTTATAGTGTTACCTCATTCCCAGAGTTTTGGTTCCGTTACGACCAACAGTGCGAAAACCGTTCGTGAAGACAGTTCAAGCCACTTTTGGTACGAAAAGAGTTGCATTTGAGTTTTTCTTAACACCCAAGTCATCCCGTTTGACCCAAAACTCATGTTTAGCTCGTTTCTAGTTCGTTCCCAGAGTTTTGATTCCGTTACGACAAACCGTGCTAAAACCATTCGTGAAGACAGTTCAAGCCACTTTTGGTACGAAAAGAGTTGCATTTGAATTTTTCTTAACACCCAAGTCATCCCGGATTTTTGGTTCTCATATGATAAACTGTGCAAAAACCGTTCGTGAAGACTGTTCTAGCCACTTTTGGTACGAAAAGAGTTGTATTTGAATTTTTCTTAACACCCAAGTCATCCCGTTTGCCCCAAAACTCATGCTTAGCTCATTTCTAGTCTTTTCCGGAGTTTTGGTTCCGTTACGACAAACTGCGCGAAAACCGTTCGTGAAGACTGTTCTAGCCACTTTTGGTACGAAAAGAGTTGCATTTGAGTTTTTCTTAACACCCAAGTCATCCCGTTTGCCCCAAAACTCATGTTTAGCTCGTTTCTAGTCCGTTCCCTGAGTTTTGGTTCCGTTACGACAAACCGTGCTAAAACCGTTTGTGAAGACAGCTTCTAGCCACTTTTGGTACGAAAAGAGTTGCATTTGAGTTTTTCTTAACACCCAAGTCATCCGGTTTGACCCAAAACTCATGTTTAGCTCGTTTCTAGTCCGTTCCTGGAGTTTTGGTTCTGTTACGACAAACCGTGCTAAAACCGTTCGTGAAGACTGTTCTAGCCACTTTTGGTACGAAAAGAGTTGCATTTGAGTTTTTCTTAACACCCAAGTCATCCCGTTTGACCCAAAACTCATGTTTAGCTCGTTTCTAGTCCGTTCCTGGAGTTTTGGTTCCGGTACGACAAACCGTGCGAAAACCATTCGTGAAGACCGTTCTAGCTACTTTTGGTACGAAAAGAGTTGCATTTGAATTTTTCTTAACACCCAAGTCATCCCGTTTGCCCCAGAACTCATGTTTAGCTCGTTTCTAGTCCGTTCCTGGAGATTTGGTTCCAGTATGACAAACTGTGCGAAAACCGTTCGTGAAGACTGTTCTAGCCACTTTTGGTACGAAAAGAGTTGCATTTGAGTTTTTCTTAACACCCAAGTCATCCCGTTTGACCCAAAACTCATGTTTAGCTCGTTTCTAGTTCGTTCCCGGAGTTTTGGTTCCGTTACGACAAACCGTGCTAAAACCGTTCGTGAAGACAGCTTCAAGCCACTTTTGGTACAAAAAGAGTTGCATTTGAATTTTTCTTAACACCCAAGTCATCCCGCGTGTTTGCCCCAAAACTTTTTGGTTCTCATATGATAAAAGTTTTGTGCGAAAACCGCGAAAAACCGCGTGAAGACCGCTCTAGCCACTTTTGGTATGAAAAGAGTTGTATTTGAATTTTTCTTAACACCCAAGTCATCCCGTTTGCCCCAAAACTCATGCTTAGCTCGTTTCTAGTCCGTTCCGAGTTTTGGTTCCAAAGATGACAAACCGCGCGAAAACCATTTATGAAGACCGCTTTCTAGCCACTTTTGGTACGAAAAGAGTTGCATTTGAGTTTTTCTTAACACCCAAGTCATCCCGTTTGCCCCAAAACTCATGTTTAGCTCGTTTCTAGTCCGTTCCCGGAGTTTTGGTTCCGCACGACAAACCGTGCAAAACCGTTCGTGAAGACCATTCTAGCCACTTTTGGTACGAAAAGAGTTGTATTTGAGTTTTTCTTAACACCCAAGTCATCCCGTTTGCCCCAAAACTCATGTTTAGCTCGTTTCTAGTCCGTTCCTGGAGTTTTGGTTCCCACTTTTGGTACGACAACCGTGCGAAAAACCGTTCGTGAAGACTATTCTAGCCACTTTTGGTACGAAAAGAGTTGCATTTGAGTTTTTCTTAACACCCAAGTCATCCCGCTTTGACCCAAAACTCATGTTTAGCTCGCTTCTAGTCCGTTCCTAGAGTTTTGGTTCCGACGACAAACCGTGCGAAAACCGTTCATGAAGACCGTTCTAGCCACTTTTGGTACAAAAGAGTTGCATTTGAGTTTTTCTTAACACCCAAGTCATCCCGTTTGCCCCAAAACTCATGTTTAGCTCCTAGTCCGTTCCCGAGTTTTGGTTCCGTATGACAAACCGTGCGAAAAACCATTCATGAAGACTGCTCTAGCCACTTTTGGTACGAAAAGAGTTGTATTTGAGTTTTTCTTAACACCCAAGTCATCCCGTTTGCCCCAAAACTCATGTTTAGCTCGCTTTCTAGTCCGTTTTCCCGGAGTTTTGGTTCCGTTACGACAAACCGTGCGAAAACCGCTTCGTGAAGACCGCTTCTAGCCACTTTTGGTACGAAAAGAGTTGCATTTGAGTTTTTCTTAACACCCAAGTCATCCCGTTTGCCAAAACTCATGTTTAGCTCGCTTCTAGTCCGTTCCGGAGTTTTGGTTCCGTTATGACAAACTGTGCGAAAACCGTTCGTAAAGACCGTTCTAGCCACTTTTGGTACGAAAAGAGTTGCATTTGAGTTTTTTTAACACCCAAGTCATCCCGTTTGACCCAAAACTCATGTTTAGCTCGTTTCTAGTCCGTTCCTCGGAGTTTTGGTTCCGCATGACAAACCGTGCTAAAACCGTTTCGTGAAGACCGGTTCTAGCCACTTTTGGTACGAAAAGAGTTGCATTTGAGTTTTTCTTAACACCCAAGTCATCCCGTTTGACCCAAAACTCATGTTTAGCTCGTTTCTAGTCCGTTCCCGAGTTTTGGTTCCGTTACGACAAACCGTGCTAAAACCGTTCGTGAAGACAGCTTCTAGCCACTTTGGTACGAAAAGAGTTGCATTTGAATTTTTCTTAACACCCAAGTCATCTCCGCGTTCCAAAATTTTGGTTCTCATTGATAAAACCCCAAAAGACTCTAGCCACTTTTGGTACGAAAAGAGTTGCATTTGAATTTTTCTTAACACCCAAGTCATCCCGTTTGCCCCAAAACTCATGTTAGCTCGTTTCTAGTCTTTTCCTAGAGTTTTGGTTCCGTACGACAAACTGTGCGAGAACCATTCGTGAAGACTGCTCTAGCCAGTTTTGGTACGAAAAGAGTTGCATTTGAGTTTTTCTTAACACCCAAGTCATCCCGTTTGACCCAAAACTCATGTTTAGCTCGCTTCTAGTCCGTTCCTCGGAGTTTTGGTTCCGTTACGACAAACCGTGCTAAAACCGCTCGTGAAGATTGTTCTAGCCACTTTTGGTACGAAAAGAGTTGCATTTGAGTTTTTCTTAACACCCAAGTCATCCCGTTTGACCCAAAACTCATGTTTAGCTCGTTTCTAGTCCGTTCGGAGTTTTGGTTCCGACGACAACCGTGCGAAAACCGCTCGTGAAGACCGTTCTAGCCACTTTTGGTACGAAAAGAGTTGCATTTGAGTTTTTCTTAACACCCAAGTCATCCCGTTTGCCCCAAAACTCATGTTTAGCTCGTTTCTAGTCCGTTCCTAGAGTTTTGGTTCCGTTTACGACAAACCGTGCTAAAACCGTTCGTGAAGATTGTTCTAGCCACTTTTGGTACGAAAAGAGTTGCATTTGAGTTTTTCTTAACACCCAAGTCATCCCGCTTGACCCAAAACTCATGTTTAGCTCATTTCTAGTCCGTTGCTCCCGAGTTTTGGTTCCGTTACGACAAACCGTGCTAAAACCGTTCGTGAAGACTGCTCTAGCCACTTTTGGTACAAAAAGAGTTGCATTTGAGTTTTCTTAACACCCAAGTCATCCCGTTTGCCCCAAAACTCATGTTTAGCGCGTTTTCTAGTCCGTTCCTTGAGTTTTGGTTCAAATACGACAAACGTGCGAAAACCATTCGTGAAGACTGCTCTAGCCACTTTTGGTACGAAAAGAGTTGCATTTGAGTTTTTCTTAACACCCAAGTCATCCCGCTTTTACCCAAAACTCATGTTTAGCTCGTTTCTAGTCCGTTCCTCGGAGTTTTGGTTCCGGACGACAAACGTGCGAAAAACCGTCGTGAAGACTGTTCTAGCCACTTTGGTACGAAAAGAGTTGCATTTGAGTTTTTTCTTAACACCCAAGTCATCCCGTTTGACCCAAAACTCATGTTTAGCTCGTTTCTAGTCCGTTCCCCGGAGTTTTGGTTCCGTTACGACAAACCGTGCTAAAACCGTTCGTGAAGACAATTCAAGCCACTTTTGGTACGAAAAGAGTTGCATTTGAATTTTTCTTAACACCCAAGTCATCCCGTTTGCCCCAAAACTCATGTTTAGCTCGTTTCTAGTCCGTTCCTGGAGTTTTGGTTCCGTACGACAAACTGTGCGAAAACCGTTCGTGAAGACTATTCTAGCCACTTTTGGTACGAAAAGAGTTGCATTTGAGTTTTTCTTAACACCCAAGTCATCCCGTTTGACCCAAAACTCATGTTTAGCTCGTTTCTAGTCCGTTCCGGAGTTTTGGTTCCGTTACGACAAACCGTAAAACCGTTCATGAAGACAAGCCAAACTTTTGGTACAAAAAGAGTTGCATTTGAATTTTTCTCAACACCCAAGTCATCCCGTTCCTAGAAGATGATAAACCGTGCGAAAACCATCATGAAGACCAGCCACTTTGGTACGAAAAGAGTTGTATTTGAATTTTTCTTAACACCCAAGTCATCCCGCTTTGCCCCAAAACTCATGCTTAGCTCGCTTTCTAGTCCGTTTCCCGGAGTTTTGGTTCCGGTACGACAAACTGTGCGAAAACCGTTCGTGAAGACTGTTCTAGCCACTTTTGGTACGAAAAGAGTTGCATTTGAGTTTTTCTTAACACCCAAGTCATCCCGTTTGCCCCAAAACTCATGTTTAGCTCGCTTCTAGTCCGTTCCCGAGTTTTGGTTCCGTTATGACAAACCGTGCTAAAACCGTTCGTGAAGACCGTTCTAGCCACTTTTGGTACGAAAAGAGTTGCATTTGAGTTTTTCTTAACACCCAAGTCATCCCGTTTGACCCAAAACTCATGTTTAGCTCGTTTCTAGTCCGTTCCTCGAGTTTTGGTTCCGGTACGACAAACCGTGCTAAAACCGTCGTGAAGACCGTTCTAGCCACTTTTGGTACGAAAAGAGTTGCATTTGAGTTTTTCTTAACACCCAAGTCATCCCGTTTGACCCAAAACTCATGTTTAGCTCATTTCTAGTCCGTTCCCGAAGTTTTGGTTCCGTTACGACAAACCGTGCTAAAACCGCTCGTGAAGACAGCTTCTAGCCACTTTTGGTACGAAAAGAGTTGCATTTGAGTTTTTCTTAACACCCAAGTCATCCCGTTTTTTGCCCCAAAACTCATGTTTAGCTTCTAGTCCGAGTTTTGTTCTCATATGATAAACCGTGCTAAAACCGCTCGTGAAGACCGTTCTAGCCACTTTTGGTACGAAAAGAGTTGTATTTGAATTTTTCTTAACACCTAAGTCATCCCGTTTGCCCCAAAACTCATGCTTAGCTCATTTCTAGTCCGTTCCTAGAGTTTTGGTTCCGGTTACGACAAACCGTGCTAAAACCATTTGTGAAGACCGTTCTAGCCACTTTTGGTACGAAAAGAGTTGCATTTGAGTTTTTCTTAACACCCAAGTCATCCCGCTTGACCCAAAACTCATGTTTAGCTCGTTTCTAGTCCGTTCCTTGAGTTTTGGTTCCTTACGACAAACCGTGCTAAAACCGTTCGTGAAGACCGTTCTAGCCACTTTTGGTACGAAAAAGAGTTGCATTTGAGTTTTTCTTAACACCCAAGTCATCCCGTTGACCCAAAACTCATGTTTAGCTCGCTTTCTAGTCCGTTCCCGGAGTTTTGGTTCCGTTACGACAAACCGTGCTAAAACCGTCGTGAAGACAGCTTCTAGCCACTTTTGGTACGAAAAGAGTTGCATTTGAGTTTTTCTTAACACCCAAGTCATCCCGTTTGCCCCAAAACTCATGTTTAGCTCGTTTCTAGTCCGTTCCCAGAGTTTTGGTTCCGTTATGACAAACCGTGCTAAAACCGTTCGTGAAGATTGTTCTAGCCACTTTTGGTACGCAAAGAGTTGCATTTGAGTTTTTCTTAACACCCAAGGCATCCCGTTTGACCCAAAACTCATGTTTAGCTCGTTTCTAGTCTGTTCCCAGAGTTTTGGTTCCGTTACGACAAATTGTGCGGAAACCGTTTGTGAAGACTGTTCTAGCCACTTTTGGTACAAAAAGAGTTGTATTTGAATTTTCTTAACACCCAAGTCATTCCGTTTGCCCCAAAAGTCATGTTTAGCGCGTTTCTAGCCCGTTCCTTGAGTGTCAGTTCAAATACTACAAACTGTGCGAAAACCATTCGTGAAAACTGTTCTAGCCACTTTTGGTACGAAAAGAGTTGCATTTGAGTTTTTCTTAACACCCAAGTCATCCCGTTTGCCCCAAAACTCATGTTTAGCTCGTTTCTAGTTCGTTCCGAGTTTTGGTTCCGGTACGACAAACTGTGCGAAAACCGTTCGTGAAGACCGTTCTAGCCACTTTTGGTACGAAAAGAGTTGCATTTGAATTTTTCTTAACACCCAAGTCATCCCGTTTGCCCCAAAACTCATGTTTAGCTCATTTCTAGTCCGTTCCCGGAGTTTTGGTTCCGTTACACAACCGTGCTAAAACCGTTCGTGAAGACTATTCTAGCCACTTTTGGTACGAAAAGAGTTGCATTTGAATTTTTCTTAACACCCAAGTCATCCCGTTTGCCCCAAAACTCATGTTTAGCTCGCTTCTAGTCCGTTCCCCGGAGTTTGGTTCCGGTTACGACAAACCGCTACGCAAAACCGTGAAGACTATTCTAGCCACTTTTGGTACGAAAAGAGTTGCATTTGAGTTTTTCTTAACACCCAAGTCATCCCGCTTAAAAACTCATGTTTAGCTCGTTTCTAGTCCGTTCCTGCAGTTTTGGTTCCACAAACCGTGCTAAAACCGTTCGTGAAGACCGTTCTAGCCACTCTTGGTACGAAAAGAGTTGCATTTGAGTTTTTCTTAACACCCAAGTCATCCCATTTGCCCCAAAACTCATGTTTAGCTCATTTCTAGTCCGTTCCTCGGAGTTTTGGTTCCTGCATTTGACAAACCATGCGAAACCGTCTCGTGAAGACTGTTCTAGCCACTTTGGTACGAAAAGAGTTGCATTTGAGTTTTTCTTAACACCCAAGTCATCCCGTTTGACCCAAAACTCATGTTTAGCTCGCTTCTAGTCCGTTCCCGGAGTTTTGGTTCTCATATGACAAACCGTGCTAAAACCGTTCGTGAAGATTGTTCTAGCCACTTTTGGTACGAAAAGAGTTGCATTTGAGTTTTTCTTAACACCCAAGTCATCCCGCTTGACCCAAAACTCATGTTTAGCTCGTTTCTAGTCCGTTCTCGGAGTTTTGGTTCTGGTACGACAAACCGTGCGAAAACCGCTTCGTGAAGACTCGTTCTAGCCACTTTTGGTACGAAAAGAGTTGCATTTGAGTTTTTCTTAACACCCAAGTCATCCCGTTTGCCCCAAAACTCATGTTTAGCTCATTTCTAGTCCATTCCGAGAGTTTTGATTCCGTTACGACAAACCGTGCTAAAATCGTTCATGAAGATTGTTCTAGCCACTTTTGGTACGCAAAGAGTTGCATTTGAGTTTTTCTTAACACCCAAGGTATCCCGTTTGACCCAAAACTCATGTTTAGCTCGTTTCTAGTCCGTTCCCGGAGTTTTGGATCTGTTATGACAAACTGTGCGAAACCGCTTGTGAAGACTGCTTCTAGCCACTTTTGGTACGAAAAGAGTTGTATTTGAGTTTTCTTAACACCCAAGTCATCCCGTTTGCCCAAAAACTCATGTTTAGCTCGCTTCTAGCCCGCCCCTTGAGTGTCAGGTTCAAAATACAACAAACCATGCGTGAAAACCGTTCATGAAGGTCAGTTCTAGCCACTTTTGGTACGAAAAGAGTTTCATTTGTCATCCCGTTTGCCCCAAAACTCATGTTTAGCCCGTTTCTAGTTCATTCCTGAGTTTTGGTTCAAATACAACAACCGTGCGAAAACCGTCGTGAAGACCGCTCTAGCCACTTTTGGTACGAAAAGAGTTGCATTTGAGTTTTTTAACACCCGAGTCATCCCGTTTGATCCAAAACTCATGTTTAGCTCGCTTTCTAGTCCGTTCTCGGAGTTTGTCCGTTATGACAAACCGTGCTAAAACCGTCGTGAAGACCGGTTCTAGCCACTTTTGGTACGAAAAGAGTTGCATTTGAGTTTTTCATAACACCCAAG
>JAENPR010002607.1:0-45689 GCA_018135685.1 Themeda triandra | reverse complement strand
CTTTGCCACACGGCCGGTTCCTATGCGTCCTACGGCTCCTCGCACCAAGTCAAGCACGCCCATGCACCATGGTTAAGGCATTTTAACACCTTTGGCCTCCCCCACCCGGCATTTATTACCACCGAGAACCCGAATGGCCCTTAACCATGGCTCCACGGCTCTAGAAGCGCCATATTTGCACACACGACTATGCTACCGCACAAAGGTTCCTCGCATGTCCTATAGCTCTTGACACTAGGTCAAGCACGACCGTATGCCATGGTTAAGGCGTTTTGGCGCCTGCGGCCTCACCACCACAATATTTGTCATCACCCAAGAGCCCGAATGGCCCTTAACTATAGCTACACGACCCCGGAACATCCATAATTGCACACACGACTATCTTGCCGCAAGGTCGGATCTGTGCATCCTACGGCTCTCGGCACCGGGTCAAGCACGCCGTACGCCATGGTTAAGCCATTTTGATGCCTCTCACCTCTCCACCATAGAGTTTTTCATCACCCGAGAGCACGAAGGGCCCTTAACCACGGCTCACGGCCGCAAAACGCCATATTTGCACACATGACCATCTTTGCCGCACGGTCGGTTCAAACGCATCCTACGGCTCTCGGCGAGTCAAGCATGCTCGTACGCCATGGTTAAGGCATTTTGACACCTCTGGCCTCTCGACCATAGCGTTTGCCATCGCTCGAGAGCCTGAACGGCCCTTAACCTTGGCTCCACGGCTCCAGAACTGCCATATTTGCACACATGACCATCTTTGCCGCACGGTCGGTTCCAACGCATCCTATGGCTCCTGGCACCAAGTCAAGCATGTCCGTACGGCATGGTTAAGGCATTTTGACACCTCCAGCCTATCCACCACAGCGTTTGTTGCCGCCTGAGAACCCGAATGGCCCTTGACCATGGCTCCACTGCTCTAGAACTGCCATATTTGCACATACGAATATGCTACCGCCGACGGTTCGTGCGTGTCCTACGACTCTTGACACTAGGTCAAGCATGACCGTATGCCATGGTTAAGGCGTTTTGATGCCTCTAGCCTCACCATCACAATGTTTGTCATCACCCGAGAGCACGAACGGCCCTTAACTATGCTCCACGACTCAGAGAACATCCATAATTGCACACACGATCGTCTGCCGCACGGTCGGATCCTGCATCCTATGGCTCTCGGCACCGGTCAAGCACGCACATGCGCCATGGTTAAGCCATTTTGATGCCTCTCACCTCTCCACCATAGAGTTTTCCATCACACGAGAGCTGAAGGGCCCATAACCATGCCTCCACGGCTCCAAAACTGCCATATTTGCACACTCGACCATCTTCCCGCACGGTCGGTTCCAACGCATTTTATGGCTCCCGGCTGAGTCAAGCATTCTGTCCGCCATAGTTAAGGCATTTTGACACCTCTAGCCTCTCTACCATAGCGTTTGCCATCACTCGAGAGCACGAACGGCACTTAACCTCGGCTCCACGGCTCCGGAACCGCCATATTTGCACACACGACTTTGCTTTGCCGCACCGACGGTTCCTGCGCATCCTACGGCTCCTCGCACCAAGTCAAGCATGCCCATGCACTATGGTTAAGGTGTTTTGACACCGCTGGCCTCTTGACCACAGCATTTATTGCTGGCCAAGAACCCGAATGGCCCTTAACCATGGCTCCACCGCTCTAGAACTGCCATATTTGCACACACGACTATGCTACCGCACAGCCGGTTCCTACGTGTCCTACAGCTCTCGACACTAGGTCAAGCACGACCGTATGCCATGGTTAAGGCATTTTGACACCTCTGGCCCCACCACCCCAATGTTTGTCATCACCCGAGAGCCCGAACGGCCCTTAACTATAGCTCCATGACTCGGAACATCCATAATTGCACACCGACGTGTCGGCGCACGGCCGGATCCCGTGGATCCTACGGCTCTTGGCACCGGTTCAAGCACGCCGTACGCCATGGTTAAGCCATTTTGATGCCTCTCACCTCTCCACCATAGAGTTTTCCATCACCCGAGAGCCCGAAGGGCCCTTAACCATGGCTCCACGGCAGTAAAACTGCCACATTTGCACACACAACCATGCCGCCGCATGGTCGGTTCCAACGCGTCCTATGGCTCCCGATCGAGTCAAGCAAGCCCGTACACCATGGTTAAGGCATTTTGACACCTCTGGCCTCTCTACCATAGCGTTTGTTGTCGCTCGAGAGCCTAAACGGCCCTTAACCTCGGCTCCACGGCTCCGAACGCCATATTTGCACACACGACTTTGCTTTGCCGCGCACGGCCGGTTCCTATGCATCCTACGGCTCCTCGCACCAATTCAAGCACGCCCATGCACCATGGTTAAGGCATTTTAACACCTTTGGCCTCTCCACCACAGCGTTTATTACCACCCGAGAACCTGAATGGCCCTTAACCATGGCTCCACAACTCTAGAACTGCCATATTTGCACACACGACTATGCTACCGCACAGCCGGTTCCTACGTGTCCTACAGCTCTCGACACTAGGTCAAGCACGACCGTATGCCATGGTTAAGGCATTTTGATGCCTCTGGCCTCACCACCACAATATTTGTCATCACCCAAGAGCCCGAACGGCCCTTAACTATAGCTCCACGACTCCGCATCCATAATTGCACACACGACTATCTTTGCCGCACGGCCGGATCCGTGCATCCTACGGCTCTCGGCACCGGGTCAAGCATGCCCGTACGCCATGGTTAAGCCATTTTGATACCCTCTCACCTCTCCACCATAGAGTTTTTCATCACCCGAGAGCCCGAAGGGCCCTTAACCACGCTCCACGGCTCCAAAACGCCATATTTGCACACACGACCATGCCGCCGCACGGTCGGTTCCAACGCATCCTATGGCTCTCGGCACCGAGTCAAGCATGCCCGTATGCCATGGTTAAGGCATTTTGACACCTCTCCGGCCTCTCTACCAAAGCGTTTGCCATCGCTCGAGAGCCCGAACGGCCCTTAACCTTGGCTCCACGGCTCCGAACGCCATATTTGCACACACGACCATCTTTGCCGCCGCACGGTCGGTTCCAACGCATCCTATGGCTCCCTCGGCACCAAGTCAAGCATGTACGTACGGCATGGTTAAGGCATTTTGACACCTCTAGCCTATCCACCACGGCGTTTTTGCCGCCTAAGAACCCGAATGGCCCTTAACCATGGCTCCACAGCTCTAGAACCGCCATATTTGCACACACAAATATGCTACCGCACAAAAGGTTCGTGCGTGTCCTACAGCTCTTTGACACTAGGTCAAGCATGACCGTATGCCATGGTTAAGGTGTTTTGATGCCTCCGGCCTCACCACCACAATGTTTGTCATCACCCGAGAGCCCGAACGGCCCTTAACTACAGCTCCATGACTCGAACATCCATAATTGCACACACGACCGTGCCGCGCACGGTCGGATCCCGTGCATCCTATAGCTCTCGGCACTAGGTCAAGCATGACCGTATGCCATGGTTAAGGCATTTTGATGCCTCTCGCCTCTCCACCATAGAGTTTTCCATCACCCGAGAGCCTGAACGGCCCTTAACCATGCCTCCACGGCTCCAAAACTGCCATATTTGCACACTCGACCATGCTGCCGCACGGTCGGTTCCAACGCATTTTATGGCTCCCGGCTCTGAGTCAAGCATGCCTGTATGCCATGGTTAAGGCATTTTGACACCTCTGGCCTTTCTACCATAGCGTTTGCCATCACTCGAGAGCCTGAACGACACTTAACCTCGGCTCCACGGCTCCGGCGCCATATTTGCACACACGACTTTGTCGCCGCACGGCCGGTTCCTGCGCATCCTACGGCTCCTCGCACCAAGTCAAGCACGCCCATGCACTATGGTTAAGGCATTTTGACACCGGCCTCTCGACCACAGCATTTGTTGCCGCCCAAGAACCCGAATGGCCCTTAACCATGGCTCCACCGCTCTAGAACCGCCATATTTGCACACACGACTATGCTACCGCACAGCTGGTTCCTACGTGTCCTACAGCTCTCGACACTAGGTCAAGCATGACCGTATGCCATGGTTAAGGCATTTTGACACCTCTGGCCCCACCACCACAATGTTTGTCATCACCCGAGAGCCCGAACGGCCCTTAACTATAGCTCCACGACTCGAACATCCATAATTGCACACACGACCGTCTTTGCGCACGGCCGGATCCCATGCATCCTACGGCTCTCGGCACCGGTTCAAGCACACCTGTACGCCATGGTTAATCCATTTTGATGCCTCTCACCTCTCCACCATAGAGTTTTTCATCACCCGAGAGCCTGAAGGGCCCATAACCATGGCTCCACGGCAGCAAAACTGCCACATTTGCACACACGACCATGCTGCCGCATGGTCAGTTCCAACGCGTCCTATGGCTCCGACCGAGTCAAGCAAGCCCGTACGCCATGGTTAAGGCATTTTGACACCTCCGGCCTCTCTACCATAGCGTTTGTCCTCGCTCGAGAGCCCGAACGGCCCTTAACCTCGGCTCCACGGCTCCGTAACTGCCATATTTGCACACATGACTTTCTTTGCCGCACGGCCGGTTCCTATCGTCCTACGGCTCCTCGCACCAAGTCAAGCACGCCCATGCACCATGGTTAAGGCGTTTTAACACCTTTGGCCTCTCCACCACAGTGTTTATTACGGCCCGAGAACTCGAATGGCCCTTAACCATGGCTCCACGACTCTAGAACTGCCATATTTGCACACACGACTATGCTACCGCACAAAACGGTTCCCCGCATGTCCTATAGCTCTCGACACTAGGTCAAGCACGACCGTATGCCATGGTTAAGGCATTTTGATGCCTCGGCCTCACCACCACAATATTTGTCATCACCCGAGAGCCCGAACGGCCCTTAACTATAGCTCCACGACTCCGAACATCCATAATTGCACACACGACCGTGCCGCCGCACCTGGTCGGATCCCCGTGCATCCTATGGCTCTCGGCACCGGGTCAAGCACGCCCGTACGCCATGGTTAAGCCATTTTGATGCCTCTCACCTCTCCACCATAGAGTTTTCCATCACCCGAGAGCCCGAAGGGCCCTTAACCATGCCTCCACGGCTCCAAAACTGCCATATTTGCACACTCGACCATGCTTTGCCGCACGGTCGGTTCCAACGCATTTTATGGCTCCGGCTCGAGTCAAGCATGCCCGTATGCCATGGTTAAGGCATTTTGACACCTCCGGCCTTTCTACCATAGCGTTTGCCATCACTCGAGAGCCCGAACGACACTTAACCTCGGCTCCACGGCTCCCGAACCGCCATATTTGCACACACGACTTTGCTTTGCCGCACGGCGGTTCCTGCGCATCCTACGGCTCCTCGCACCAAGTCAAGCACGCCCATGCACTATGGTTAAGGCATTTTGACACCGCTGGCCTCTCGACCACAGCATTTGTTGCCGCCCAAGAACCCGAATGGCCCTTAACCATGGCTCCACCGCTCTAGAACTGCCATATTTGCACACACGACTATGCTACCGCACAGCCGGTTCCTACGTGTCCTACAACTCTCGACACTAGGTCAAGCATGACCGTATGCCATGGTTAAGGCATTTTGACACCTCTGGCCCCACCACCACAATGTTTGTCATCACCCGAGAGCCCGAACGGCCCTTAACTATTGCTCCACGACTCGAACATCCATAATTGCACACACGACTGCGTGTCTTTGGCGCACGGCCGGATCATGTGCATCCTACGGCTCTCGGCACCGGTTCAAGCACACCTGTACGCCATGGTTAATCCATTTTGATGCCTCTCACCTCTCCACCATAGAGTTTTCCATCACCCGAGAGCCTGAAGGGCCCATAACCATGGCTCCACGGCAGTAAAACTGCCACATTTGCACACACGACCATGCTGCCGCATGGTCAGTTCCAACGCGTCCTATGGCTCCCGGCACTGAGTCAAGCAAGCCCGTACGCCATGGTTAAGGCATTTTGACACCTCTGGCCTCTCTACCATAGCGTTTGTCATCGCTCGAGAGCCCGAACGGCCCTTAACCTCGGCTCCACGGCTCCCGAACCGCCATATTTGCACACATGACTTTCTTTGCCGCACGGCCGGTTCCTATGCGTCCTACGGCTCCTCGCACCAAGTCAAGCACGCCCATGCACCATGGTTAAGGTGTTTTAACACCTTTGGCCTCTCCACCACGGTGTTTATTACCGCCCGAGAACTCGAATGGCCCTTAACCATGGCTCCACGGCTCTAGAACCGCCATATTTGCACACACGACTATGCTACCGCACGGCCCGGTTCCTGCATGTCCTATAGCTCTCGACACTAGGTCAAGCACGACCGTATGCCATGGTTAAGGCGTTTTGACGCCTCGGCCTCACCACCACAATATTTGTCATTACCCGAGAGCCCGAACGGCCCTTAACTATAGCTCCACGACTCCCGAACATCCATAATTGCACACGCGATTGTCTTTGCCCGCACGGCCGGATCCTGTGCATCCTACGGCTCCGGCACCGGGTCAAGCACGCCCGTACGCCATGGTTAGGCCATTTTGATGCCTCTCACCTCTCCACCATAGAGTTTTTCATCACCCGAGAGCCCGAAGGGCCCTTAACCACGGCTCCACGGCCGCAAAACGCCATATTTGCACACATGACCATGCTTGCCGCACGGTCGGTTCCAACGCATCCTATGGCTCTCGGCACTGAGTCAAGCAGGCCCGTACGCCATGGTTAAGGCATTTTGACACCTCTGGCCTCTCTACCATAGAGTTTTTCATCACTCGAGAGCCTGAAGGGCCCTTAACCACAGCTCCACGGCTCCAGAACTGCCATATTTGCACACACGACCATGCTGCCGCACGGTCAGTTCCAACGCATCCTATGGCTCCTGGCACTGAGTCAAGCATGCCCGTACGCCATGGTTAAGGCATTTTGACACCTCTAGCCTCTCCACCACAGCGTTTGTTGCCGCCTGAGAACCTGAATGGCCCTTAACCATGGCTCCACAGCTCTAGAACTGCCATATTTGCACACACGACTATGCTACCGCACGGCCGGTTCGTGCGTGTCCTACAGCTCTTGACACTAGGTCAAGCATGACCGTATGCCATGGTTAAGGCATTTTGATGCCTCTGGCCTCACCACCACAATGTTTGTCATCACCCAAGAGCCTGAACGGCCCTTAACTATACCTCCACGACTCCAGAACATCCATAATTGCACACACGACAGTGCTGCCGCACGGTCGGATCCCGTGTATCCTATGGCTCTCGGCACCGGGTCAAGCACGCACATCGTACGCCATGGTTAAGCCATTGTGATGCCTCTCACCTCTCCACCATAGAGTTTTCCATCACCCGAGAGCACGAAGGGCCCTTAACCATGCCTCCACGGCTCCAAAACCGCCATATTTGCACACTCGACCATCTTCCGCACGGCCGGTTCCAACGCATTTTATGGCTCCCGGCTCTGAGTCAAGCATGCACATACGCCATGGTTAAGGCATTTTGACACCTCCGGCCTCTCTACCATAGTGTTTGCCGTCACTCGAGAGCCCGAACAAAGACTTAACCTCGGCTCCACGGCTCCGTAACTGCCATATTTGCACACACGACTTTGCTTTGCCGCACGACCGGTTCCTGCGCATCCTACTGACTCCTCGCACCAAGTCAAGCACGCCCATGCACTATGGTTAAGGCATTTTGACACCGCCGGCCTCTTGACCACAGCATTTGTTGCCGCCCAAGAACCCGAATGGCCCTTAACCATGGCTCCACCGCTCTAAAACTGCCATATTTGCACACACTACTACGCTACCGCACAGCCGGTTCCTACGTGTCCTACGGCTCTCGACACTAGGCATTTTGACACCTCTGGCCCCACCACCACAATGTTTGTCATCACCCGAGAGCCCGAACGGCCCTTAACTATAGCTCCACAACTCCAGAACATCCATAATTGCACACACGACTGTGATGGCGCACGGCCGAATCCTGTGCATCCTACGGCTCTCGGCACCGGTTCAAGCACACCCGTACGCCATGGTTAAGCCATTTTGATGCCTCTCACCTCTCCACCATAGAGTTTTCCATCACCCGAGAGCCCGAAGGGCCCTTAACCATGGCTCCACGGCGCAAAACCGCCACATTTGCACACACGACCATGCCGCCGCATGGTCGGTTCCAACGCGTCCTATGGCTCCCGGCAGACTTGAGTCAAGCAAGCCCGTACGCCATGGTTAAGGCATTTTGACACCTCTAGCCTCTCTACCATAGCGTTTGTCATTGCTCGAGAGCCTGAACGGCCCTTAACCTCGGCTCCACGGCTCCGAACGCCATATTTGCACACACGACTTTGCTTTGCCGCACGGCGGTTCCTATGCGTCCTACGGCTCCTCGCACCAAGTCAAGCACGCCCATGCACCATGGTTAAGGTGTTTTAACACCTTTGGCCTCTCCACCACAGCGTTTATTACCGCCCGAGAACCCGAATGGCCCTTAACCATGGCTCCACGGCTCCAGAACTGCCATATTTGCACACACGACTTTGCTGCCGCACGGCCGGTTCCTGCATGTCCTATAGCTCTCGGCACTAGGTCAAGCACGACCGTATGCCATGGTTAAGGCGTTTTGACGCCTCTGGCCTCACCACCACAATATTTGTCATCACCCGAGAGCCCGAACGGCCCTTAACTATAGCTCCACGACTCTAGAACATCCATAATTGCACACACGACTGTGCTGCCGCACAGCCGGATCCAGTGCATCCTACGGCTCTCGGCACCGGGTCAAGCATGCCCGTACGCCATGGTTAAGCCATTTTGATGCCTCTCACCTCTCCACCATAGAGTTTTTCATCACCCGAGAGCCTGAAGGGCCCTTAACCATAGCTCCACGGCTGCAAAACTGCCATATTTGCACACACGACCATGCTGCCGCACGGTCGGTTCCAACGCATCCTATGGCTCTCGGCACTGAGTCAAGCATGCCCGTACGCCATGGTTAAGGCATTTTGACACCTCTGGCCTCTCTACCATAGCGTTTGCCATCGCTCGAGAGCCTGAACGGCCCTTAACCTTGGCTCCACGGCTCCAGAACTTCCTATTTGCACACACGACCATGCTGCCGCACGGTCAGTTCCAACGCATCCTATGGCTCCTGGCACTGAGTCAAGCATGTCCGTACAGCATGGTTAAGGCATTTTGACACCTCTAGCCTCTCCACCACAGCGTTTGTTGCCGCCTGTGAACCTGAATGGCCCTTAACCATGGCTCCACAGCTCTAGAACTGCCATATTTGCACACACGAATATGCTACCGCACAGCCGGTTCGTGCGTGTCCTACAGCTCTTGACACTAGGTCAAGCATGACCGTATGCCATGGTTAAGGCATTTTGATGCCTCTGGCCTCACCACCACAATGTTTGTCATCACTCGAGAGCCCGAACGGCCCTTAACTATAGCTCCACGACTCCAGAACATCCATAATTGCACACACGACTATCTTTGCCGCACGGTCCGGATCCCCGTGCATCCTATGGCTCTCGGCACCGGGTCAAGCACGCCCGTACGCCATGGTTAAGCCATTTTGATGCCTCTCACCTCTCCACCATAGAGTTTTCCATCACCCGAGAGCCTGAAGGGCCCTTAACCATGCCTCCACGGCTCTAAAACTGCCATATTTGCACACTCGACCATGCCGCCGCACGGTCGGTTCCAACGCATTTTATGGCTCCCGCTCGAGTCAAGCATGCCCGTATGCCATGGTTAAGGCATTTTGACACCTTCCGGCCTTTCTACCATAGTGTTTGCCATCACTCGAGAGCCCGAACGACACTTAACCTCGGCTCCACGGCTCCGAACCGCCATATTTGCACACACGACTTTGCTTTGCCGCACGGCCGGTTCCTGCGCATCCTACGGCTCCTCGCACCAAGTCAAGCACGCCCATGCACTATGGTTAAGGCATTTTGACACCGCTGGCCTCTCGACCACAGCATTTGTTGCCGCCCAAGAACCCGAATGGCCCTTAACCATGGCTCCACCGCTCTAGAACTGCCATATTTGCACACACGACTATGCTACCGCACGCCCGGTTCCTACGTGTCCTACAGCTCTCGACACTAGGTCAAGCATGACCGTATGCCATGGTTAAGGCATTTTGACACCTCGGCCCCACCACCACAATGTTTGTCATCACCCGAGAGCCCGAACGGCCCTTAACTATAGCTCCACGACTCCAACATCCATAATTGCACACACGACTCGTGCCGGCGCACGGCCGGATCCCGTGCATCCTACGGCTCTCGGCACCGGTTCAAGCACACCCGTACGCCATGGTTAAGCCATTTTGATGCCTCTCACCTCTCCACCATAGAGTTTTCCATCACCCGAGAGCCCGAAGGGCCCATAACCATGGCTCCACGGCGCAAAACCGCCACATTTGCACACACGACCATGCTGCCGCATGGTCGGTTCCAACGCGTCCTATGGCTCCCGGCACTGAGTCAAGCAAGCCCGTACGCCATGGTTAAGGCATTTTGACACCTCTGGCCTCTCTACCATAGCGTTTGTCGTCGCTCGAGAGCCTGAACGGCCCTTAACCTCGGCTCCACGGCTCCAGAACTGCCATATTTGCACACATGACTTTGCTGCCGCACGGCCGGTTCCTATGCGTCCTACGGCTCCTCGCACCAAGTCAAGCACGCCCATGCACCATGGTTAAGGCATTTTAACACCTTTGGCCTCTCCACCACAGTGTTTATTACCGCCCGAGAACTCGAATGGCCCTTAACCATGGCTCCACAGCTCTAGAACTGCCATATTTGCACACACGACTATGCTACCGCACAGCCAGTTCCTGCATGTCCTATAGCTCTCGACACTAGGTCAAGCACGACCGTATGCCATGGTTAAGGCGTTTTGACGCCTCTGGCCTCACCACCACAATATTTGTCATTACCCGAGAGCCCGAACGGCCCTTAACTATAGCTCCACGACTCCAGAACATCCATAATTGCACACGCGACTATACTGCCGCACGGCCGGATCCTGTGCATCCTACGGCTCTCGGCACCGGGTCAAGCACGCCCGTACGCCATGGTTAAGCCATTTTGATGCCTCTCACCTCTCCACCATAGAGTTTTTATCACCCGAGAGCCCGAAGGGCCCTTAACCACGGCTCCCACGGCTGCAAACCGCCATATTTGCACACACGACCATGCTGCCGCACGGCCGGTTCCAACGCATCCTATGGCTCTCGACCGAGTCAAGCATGCCCGTACGCCATGGTTAAGGCATTTTGACACCTCTGGCCTCTCCACCATAGAGTTTTTCATCACTCGAGAGCCTGAAGGGCCCTTAACCACGGCTCCACGGCTCCGAGAACGCCATATTTGCACACACGACCATGTTGCCGCACGGCCGGTTCCAACGCATCCTATGGCTCCCGGCACCGAGTCAAGCATGCCCGTACGCCATGGTTAAGGCATTTTGACACCTCTAGCCTCTCCACCACGGCGTTTGTTGCCTCCTAAGAACCCGAATGGCCCTTAACCATGGCTCCACAGCTCTAGAACCGCCATATTTGCACACACGAATATGCTACCGCACAAACCGGCCCGGTTCGTGCGTGTCCTACGGCTCTTGACACTAGGTCAAGCATGACCGTATGCCATGGTTAAGGCATTTTGATGCCTCGGCCTCACCACCACAATGTTTGTCATCACCCAAGAGCCCGAACGGCCCTTAACTATAGCTCCACGACTCTGAACATCCATAATTGCACACACGACCGTGCCGCCGCACGGTCGGATCCCGTGCATCCTATGGCTCTCGGCACCGGGTCAAGCACGCCTCGTACGCCATGGTTAAGCCATTGTGATGCCTCTCACCTCTCCACCATAGAGTTTTCCATCACCCGAGAGCCCGAAGGGCCCTTAACCATGCCTCCACGGCTCCAAAACTGCCATATTTGCACACTCGACCATGCTTTGCCGCACGGTCGGTTCCAACGCATTTTATGGCTCCCGCTCCGAGTCAAGCATGCCCGTACGCCATGGTTAAGGCATTTTGACACCTCCGGCCTCTCTACCATAGCGTTTGCCATCACTCGAGAGCACCGAACGGCCTTAACCTCGGCTCCACGGCTCCGAACCGCCATATTTGCACACATGACTTTGCTGCCTCACGGCCAGTTCCTGCGCATCCTACAGCTCCTCGCACCAAGTCAAGCACGCCCATGCACTATGGTTAAGGCATTTTGACACCGCTGGCCTCTCGACCACAGCATTTGTTGCCGCCCAAGAACCCGAATGGCCCTTAACCATGGCTCCACCGCTCTAGAACTGCCATATTTGCACACACTACTATGCTACCGCACAGCCGGTTCCTACGTGTCCTACAGCTCTCGACACAAGGTCAAGCACGACCGTATGCCATGGTTAAGGCGTTTTGACACCTCTGGCCCCACCACCACAATGTTTGTCATCACCCGAGAGCCCGAACGGCCCTTAACTATAGCTCCACGACTCCAAAACATCCATAATTGCACACACGACTGTGCTGGCGCACGGCCGAATCCTGTGCATCCTATGGCTCTCGGCACCGGTTCAAGCACACCCGTACGCCATGGTTAAGCCATTTTGATGCCTCTCACCTCTCCACCATAGAGTTTTCCATCACCCGGGAGCCCGAAGGGCCCTTAACCATGGCTCCACGGCAGTAAAACTGCCACATTTGCACACACGACCATGCTGCCGCATGGTCGGTTCCAACGCGTCCTATGGCTCCCGGCACTGAGTCAAGCAAGCCCGTACGCCATGGTTAAGGCATTTTGACACCTCTAGCCTCTCTACCATAGCGTTTGTCGTCGCTCGAGAGCCTGAACGGCCCTTAACCTCGGCTCCACGGCTCCAGAACTGCCATATTTGCACACACGACTTTGCTGCCGCACGGCCGGTTCCTATGCGTCCTACGGCTCCTCGCACCAAGTCAAGCACGCCCATGCACCATGGTTAAGGCATTTTAACACCTTTGGCCTCTCCACCACAGCGTTTATTACCGCCCAAGAACCCGAATGGCCCTTAACCATGGCTCCACGCTCTAGAACGCCATATTTGCACACACGACTATGCTACCGCACGCCGGTTCCTGCATGTCCTATAGCTCTCGACACTAGGTCAAGCATGACCGTATGCCATGGTTAAGGCATTTTGACACCTCCGGCCTCACCACCACAATATTTGTCATCACCCGAGAGCCCGAACGGCGATTAACTATAGCTCCACGACTCGAACATCCATAATTGCACACACAACTGTGCCGCGCACGGCCGGATCCCCGTGCATCCTACGGCTCTTGGCACCGGTCAAGCACGCCCGTACGCCATGGTTAAGCCATTTTGATGCCTCTCACCTCTCCACCATAGAGTTTTCATCACCCGAGAGCCTGAAGGGCCCTTAACCATAGCTCCACGGCTGCAAAACTGCCATATTTGCACACACGACCATGCTGCCGCACGGTCGGTTCCAACGCATCCTATGGCTCTCGGCACTGAGTCAAGCATGCCCGTACGCCATGGTTAAGGCATTTTGACACCTCTGGCCTCTCTACCATAGAGTTTTTCATCGCTCGAGAGCCTGAACGGCCCTTAACCTCGGCTCCACGGCTCCAGAACTGCCATATTTGCACACACGACCATGCTGCCGCACGGTCGGTTCCTACGCGTCCTACGGCTCCTGGCACTAAGTCAAGCATGCCCGTACGCCATGGTTAAGGCATTTTGACACCTCTAGCCTCTCCACCACAGCGTTTGTTGCCTCCTAAGAACCTGAATGGACCTTAACCATGGCTCCACAGCTCTAGAACTGCCATATTTGCACACACGAATATGCTACCGCACAGCCGGTTCGTGCGTGTCCTATAGCTCTTGACACTAGGTCAAGCATGACCGTATGCCATGGTTCAGGCGTTTTGATGCCTCTGGCCTCACCACCACAATGTTTGTCATCACCCGAGAGCCCGAACGGCCCTTAACTATAGCTCCACGACTCCGAACATCCATAATTGCACACACGACTTGCTTTTGCCGCACGGTCGGATCCCGTGCATCCTATGGCTCTCGGCACCGGGTCAAGCACGCCCGTACGCCATGGTTAAGCCATTTTGATGCCTCTCACCTCTCCACCATAGAGTTTTCCATCACCCGAGAGCCCGAAGGGCCCTTAACCATGCCTCCACGGCTCCAAAACTGCCATATTTGCACACTCGACCATGCCGCCGCACGGTCGGTTCCAACGCATTTTATGGCTCCCGGCTCGAGTCAAGCATGCCCGTACGCCATGGTTAAGGCATTTTGACACCTCTCCGGCCTCTCTACCATAGCGTTTGCCATCACTCGAGAGCCCGAACGGCACTTAACCTCGGCTCCACGGCTCCGGAACCGCCATATTTGCACACACGACTTTGCTTTGCCTCACGGCCGGTTCCCGCGCATCCTACGGCTCCTCGCACCAAGTCAAGCACGCCCATGCACTATGGTTAAGGCATTTTGACACCGCCGGCCTCTCCACCACAGCATTTGTTGCCGCCCAAGAACCCGAATGGCCCTTAACCATGGCTCCACCGCTCTAGAACCGCCATATTTGCACACACGACTATGCTACCGCACGGCCCGGTTCCTACGTGTCCTACGGCTCTCGACACTAGGTCAAGCATGACCGTATGCCATGGTTAAGGCGTTTTGACACCTCTGGCCCCACCACCACAATGTTTGTCATCACCCGAGAGCCCGAACGGCCCTTAACTATAGCTCCACGACTCCAAAACATCCATAATTGCACACACGACTGTGCTGGCGCACGGCCGGATCCTGTGCATCCTATGGCTCTCGGCACCGGTTCAAGCACACCCGTACGCCATGGTTAAGCCATTTTGATGCCTCTCACCTCTCCACCATAGAGTTTTCCATCACCCGAGAGCCTGAAGGGCCCTTAACCATGGCTCCACGGCTAAAACGCCACATTTGCACACACGACCATGCTTTGCCGCATGGTCGGTTCCAACGCGTCCTATGGCTCCCGGCCCGAGTCAAGCAAGCCCGTACGCCATGGTTAAGGCATTTTGACACCTCTAGCCTCTCTACCATAGCGTTTGTCGTCGCTCGAGAGCCCGAACAGCCCTTAACCTCGGCTCCACGGCTCCCGAACCGCCATATTTGCACACACGACTTTGCTTTGCCGCACGGCCGGTTCCTATGCGTCCTACGGCTCCTCGCACCAAGTCAAGCACGCCCATGCACCATGGTTAAGGCATTTTAACACCTTTGGCCTCTCCACCACAGCGTTTATTACCGCCCAAGAACCCGAATGGCCCTTAACCATGGCTCCACCGCTCTAGAACTGCCATATTTGCACACACGACTATGCTACCGCACAGCCAGTTCCTGCATGTCCTATAGCTCTCGACACTATGTCAAGCATGACCGTATGCCATGGTTAAGGCATTTTGACACCTCTGGCCTCACCACTACAATATTTGTCGTCACCCGAGAGCCCGAAAGGCGATTAACTATAGCTCCACGACTCCAGAACATCCATAATTGCACACACAACTGTGCTGCCGCACAGCCGGATCCTGTGCATCCTATGGCTCTTGGCACCGGTCAAGCACGCCCGTACGCCATGGTTAAGCCATTTTGATGCCTCTCACCTCTCCACCATAGAGTTTTCATCACCCGAGAGCCCGAAGGGCCCTTAACCATAGCTCCATGGCCGCAAAACTGCCATATTTGCACACACGACCATGCTTTGCCGCATGGTCGGTTCCAACGCATCCTATGGCTCTCGGACCGAGTCAAGCATGCCCGTACGCCATGGTTAAGGCATTTTGACACCTCTAGCCTCTCTACCATAGCGTTTGCCATCGCTCGAGAGCCCGAACGGCCCTTAACCTTGGCTCCACGGCTCCGAACCGCCATATTTGCACACACGACCATGCTGCCGCACGGTCGGTTCCAACGCGTCCTATGGCTCCTCGCACCAAGTCAAGCATGCCCGTGCGCCATGGTTAAGGCATTTTGACACCTCTAGCCTCTCCACCACAGCATTTGTTGCCGCCCGAGAACCTGAATGGCCCTTAACCATGGCTCCACAGCTCTAGAACTGCCATATTTGCACACACAAATATGCTACCGCACTGGCCCGGTTCGTGCGTGTCCTACGGCTCTTGACACTAGGTCAAGCATGACCGTATGCCATGGTTAAGGCGTTTTGATGCCTCCGGCCTCACCACCACAATGTTTGTCATCACCCGAGAGCCCGAACGGCCCTTAACTATAGCTCCACGACTCGAAACATCCATAATTGCACACACGACCGTGCTTTGCCGCACGGTCGGATCCCGTGCATCCTATGGCTCTCGGCACCGGGTCAAGCACGCCCGTACGCCATGGTTAAGCCATTTTGATGCCTCTCACCTCTCCACCATAGAGTTTTCCATCACCCGAGAGCCCGAAGGGCCCTTAACCATGCCTCCACGGCTCCAAAACTGCCATATTTGCACACTCGACCATGCTTTGCCGCACGGACGGTTCCAACGCATTTTATGGCTCCCGGCTCGAGTCAAGCATGCCCGTACGCCATGGTTAAGGCATTTTGACACCTCCGGCCTCTCTACCATAGCGTTTGTTCGTCACTCGAGAGCCCGAAGGACACTTAACCTCGGCTCCACGGCTCCGAACGCCATATTTGCACACACGACTTTCTTTGCCGCACGGCGGTTCCTGCGCATCCTACGGCTCCTCGCACCAAGTCAAGCACGCCCATGCACTATGGTTAAGGCGTTTTGACACCTCTGGCCTCACCACCACAGCATTTGTTGCCGCCCAAGAACCCGAATGGCCCTTAACCATGGCTCCACCGCTCTAGAACATCCATAATTGCACACACGACTGTGCTGCCGCACGGCCGGTTCCTACGTGTCCTACAGCTCTCGACACTAGGTCAAGCACGACCGTATGCCATGGTTAAGGCGTTTTGACACCTCTGGCCCCACCACCACAATGTTTGTCATCACCCAAGAGCCCGAACGGCCCTTAACTATAGCTCCACGACTCCAGAACATCCATAATTGCACACACGACTGTGCTGGCGCACGGCCGGATCCAGTGCATCCTACGGCTCTCGGCACCGGTTTAAGCACACCCGTACGCCATGGTTAAGCCATTTTGATGCCTCTCACCTCTCCACCATAGAGTTTTCCATCACCCGAGAGCCTGAAGGGCCCTTAACCATGGCTCCACGGCTCCAGAACTGCCATATTTGCACACACGACCATGCTGCCGCACGGTCGGTTCCAACGCATCCTATGGCTCCCGACCTTTGAGTCAAGCAAGCCCGTACGCCATGGTTAAGGCATTTTGACACCTCTGGTCTCTCTACCATAGCGTTTGTCATCGCTCGAGAGCACGAACGGCCCTTAACCTCGGCTCCACGGCTCCGAACGCCATATTTGCACACATGACTTTGCTTTGCCGCACGGCGGTTCCTATGCGTCCTACGGCTCCTCGCACCAAGTCAAGCACGCCCATGCACCATGGTTAAGGCGTTTTAACACCTTTGGCCTCTCCACCACAGCGTTTGTTGCCGCCTAAGAACCTGAATGGCCCTTAACCATGGCTCCACAGCTCTAGAACTGCCATATTTGCACACACGAATATGCTACCGCACAGCCGGTTCATGCGTGTCCTACAGCTCTTGACACTAGGTCAAGCATGACCGTTGTTGACACCGAAATTTGGACAGCCAAGGCAGGCAGAAAATATTATGGGCAAGGAGATGTTCTAGGAAGCAAAATGTCTGATGGTTGCCAACAAGAGAGATATATATGCGTATATGTGGTCACCAGGTTCACGATCGACAAATGATGATCGGCTATCAAGGAAGACCATTGCATGTGTGTGGCTGATCAGCATGCCTATTGTTAGAAGTACATTTGATACATGGCTTCAAGGATAGAAGAGCTTAGCGGTTGGACAAGGAAAGAAAGAGATAGGCATGTACGTGATTAAAGGAGACATCAGGATTCCAACCAAGTTGAGTTTGAAGGGCACTCAATACATACGGGATTATTACCGTAGGAAAAGGCCTTTGTTGATCTCGAGCAGTAGTGGCAGTCGGTGGGCTTCATAATCCAGTTTGCAAACGACAAGATCGACATCGCAATAAACAAAGGGAACTGGGCCACGGTGTGATTGGGCTCAACGTGAGGATAAATTAATTAGAAATTAGAATATGTTAAATTAAGCTTGCAGCATAGTTACGTAATATTTTGTACCATATTCTCTGTTTGTCAAAGACCGTGCATCCTTTCATCTATATAAGAAAGGGTACGGCACATTGTAAAGATGTTTACAACCAATTCAATACAACCGGCTACGTGCCATCCTTCGAGTCCTTTAGTCGTGTCGTCGAGTTCTTCGAGAGGGCCAATCGATCCGTCGACCTCCGTAAGTCCCGGCAACCTTGCTATCATGTCTAGTATCGTGCGGCGGATTTAGATTATGATGCAAGTAGTCTCATCCGTTTTGCTTAGTATCGTGCGGCGGATTTAAGCTTAATGATGGGAAGTTTTTGCTTGTGCCTTGTATCGTGCGGCGGATTAAGACATGAGTAAAGATAGTTATCGGCTCTATTAGATTTGGCAAGATCTAATAGATTCATTAAGTTATCCCGTGTTGCATGCTCTTATATTTATTTTATATGTTTGCACACACTCTTTTGCCCAATCTAGACCGATGCTCGGTTCGGCTCTTGATAGATAGATCACATGCTCATATAGCCGAATTAGATGGATCGATCTAGATTGTCACATGTTGCGGGTTCATTCACGTTAGATGTAGAATAAGCCTTGACAGGACCGGGTACCGTGCGGCAGATGCAGGTCTTTGGGTTACTCTAGAGCTAGTCATCCGGTGGACTAGAGATCGGTTTAATCTGATAGGTTTCTTTTACGTATTACTTGTTTGTTCCTTCCTCACGGACCCCGATTCGGCAATCTTGCCGATACGGTTATGCCTACACGAGCAACGAGTATTTATAGATCTGTTTAGGTATATGCATGCTTTTAGCTTCTTACTATTAGATCGTATCATGCGGTGGATTAATCTAGTCGTAAGGAGTGGTGTAGATCTCAGCAAGCGGTATCATGCGGTGGATTAACTTGCTTGGGTCTATGCTCGACGGGCTTATGAAGGCTAGACGTGCGGCGGACTAGTTGGATTAGGCCTATGCATGTGTTATTTAAGTAGATTTATATTTACGAGTTACTTTATTCATTATGCTTTGAACGATGATATCGGTTTAGATTTATGCTTTATATGATATATGATGATCGATTTTCACTTGTTCAAACATGTCTTTACATACATGTGTATTCGGCAATCAGCGTTTTTATGCTTCTTACTTTGTATTTGCCGAATGGGCTATAAACATGCTTTGGCAGACAGCTTCTATAGCTGTATGTCGTCGTAAGTGGCTTCAGGGCCGTAAATATGGAACTGTCTGGTCTCAACCGGCACGTTCCACCTTTTTGATCTAACAGTTTTATCCCTTGTCGGCTTTCAGGTCAAACCGACTGGCACGCCTCCGGATTCAGAAACGCCCGGGCACCCGATTGAAGCCACGCTTTCCGGCTTGCAGTGTGTGAGGCGCAGACGGTCACATTTTGCGTCAACACACTTTTTGGCACGCCCGGTGGGACCACAATCGTTTGATCGGAAGTCATATCCTCTTCGAATATTCAGCACTTTTCAGATCACGATGGAGATGACGTTCAAATTCAGCAACAAGGTTCGGCCCAGAGAAGTGATAAAAAAAAAACTTTTCCAGTAAATCAGCTTGATGGCCGATATCATCGAGAAGAGTCAAGAAAGAAATTAATTATACCTTGAAGCCGAATTGGTGGATATAATTGTTGATTGCAGGGCAATTCTTCCATACGTGTCATCTGCAGGATATGGCGTATGGCGACACGTTGACACTCTGATTGATAAGTCAAGAAGACAAAAGCTGTTGCCTGTACTCCACCTCTTAAGGAACATGGCATTGCCTAAACAAGGGACGTGCATGATGCATTTATTAAGGAGCACGAGATGAAAATTTACTGCACAAGCATGCAAGTCACGTCCCATGATTCCAGAAGCTCAATACGTCGATGCCAAGGATGGTCCAAGATTGGCTTGTAGGATACAATTTTCACATCGTCTATATTGATGAGATTGTCACCACATGAAGCTTGTAAGCACATCATTCCATGCGCGTCATCTGCACAAAGCTGGTTATGGCATATGGCAACGTGTGCCAGGTTTTTATTACCAGTTGAGAATGAGTATCCAAAGCACAAGTTTGAGGGCGTTGATGCTGACACGGGAAACTGAACGTCATGGATCGGAGGAAACTACATGGAGATTCAGCTAGTAATCCATGGTGTGTACTAAGACGTGCGGCCATCAGGTCGGCGTAAGACGTTTGCTGATTCCAGGGATTCGGTGCATCTATCAAATCAGAGTCCAGGACTAGACAGTCATACACTGCTAATCACATAACCTGGTGCATTTAGCATGGTGGCCGAAAGATTTTATTATTTAAAATATTCGGCCAGTGTTCATGGTGTTATGCACTATTGAAACCCCGGAGATTTGCATCTTGAAGGAAGTTACAAGGATGTCTACCAGTTGACCGCCGAACATGGCGATCGATCATCCAAAAGAAGCATCGGCTGTTGCCATAAATAGCAAATGGTTATGACGGCCCGCGCCTAATGATCTACGAGTTGGAGCAAAACTCATCTCTCGCCACTGGCTCCAGAAACAAAATCGGCAAACACAGACTTTGGGGGTCAGCGAGGCTCAGTTTTCACTTCAGCCGAAGCATCAGGCGAAACCATCTAGTTCGGCAGACGTAACTAACTATAGGCCAAGCAGATCAGCTGACAAGGAAAAATTAGTATTGGCAGGGAGGATACTTTATTATTGTTTGGCCGAACTACAAAGGGAGATATCTTGATGAAGTGCATGCAGAAATACGACAGGCTGAATAAAGAGATTCGCATGCATGTATATGAACCCAAACTAAAGCAAGCTTTTAGAAGTCCAAGGCGCCAATTATCTGCATGTGCCAGAGGAAAAGAGTATCGGCTATAAAGGATCTCCAGAAGCCGATGCACTGCGACATACGTCATGAGCACATGATTAATATGGGAGCTCGGAAGAAAAACATCACCATAATTAAGAGAGGGCTACTGAGAATGATATGCTCATGGGTGATTACTATATTTGGCCGCAGTTACAAATTTGGGAACGTTGAAGTATTCATTATCATCATGGCCAGAATATTGTATTTATTATACACCACGACTAATCCGGAGTTCCAGAAAATGTCACGTGTACGTCACTTGCTTGGTTCCCTATGGTGTATACATATACATAAGGAAAGGAGAGATGACCAGGATCGAGAATCCTTATGCGTGTGAAGAAGGAAGCCAGCCGGATCGCATATGTATATCACGTCACTTGCCTTAACTGTGGCGTGTCCGTACAGAACTGAACATAATTGACCCGGAGAAGATTGATCAAAAGCCGTTACTGAAAGAATATTGCATCGGCTATATCGAGAAGTTCATAATAGCTGAATATAATTCAGGTTCGGCTGGAGGGCAACTTGCTAACGTAAGATTTGCAAAGAACTATTATCAAGCACGGTTGGCTCAATAAAAAATCATCAGTGAAAGATGTCAACTAGTTTGTCACGACTCAACGGAAGTTGTAACAGTGGTCAACCAAGAACATTGAGGAAGCGTTGATAAAAATCCAGCAGCATGATGGAGCTCATGAGTATATCAAGATAGCCGATATCAATGGTAGAAAAGTAGATTGGCTATTCGAAGAAGAATCTACTATTCGATTGAGAAAAGATGTTGGTTCATTGATCACGATATACTAGATGCGGGGCAAGATGAAGGAAACAATGTTGAGAAGATCAATAAGAAGAACTTGCTCGGCGACTCAAAACTCTTGCATCAGCTACGCTCGGGGGGGCCTGAGCTCATGATACACGCACTTCCGTGCCGCCGAGCTCGTCTTCGGATTACACTGCAGTAAGAACAAAAAGCAATGGGCTTGAAGAATTTGAAGATGACGATCATCACGAGAGGTTGCATCGGAAATTGGTAACCCGACAGCTGATAAGATTTCGGTTGAAAATTATTTTGACATACATCAGGGCAGGTGACGATCTCGGTACCTCTCACAACACAGATTAGGGGCCTGATCACATGCTTGGTACAAAAGAGCATTGGCTTCTGACAGCCAATCCCCAAGAAAGAAAGGAGTAGTGAGAAAAGCAAAATCATCAGGACTGAAGAGGGCCGACTGTGTTTGATAAGTCAAGCTAATTGTGAAGCCTGTTTAAGGAACCTCAACTTCTTCAGAGGGTAAAGGCTGATACTTTTTGAAACATTTGAGACTTACAATTGATCGTCCCATATAAATAAAAGAGGAAAGTTCGGTACAATGAACATTTGAGGAAGAAAATATTATTTGCCAGCGTTCGTGCAGGGAATAAAAGAAGTTCAAGAAATTTTAGATTGGACTTGGCATTGGGCTCATCTCTGCAGTATGGCTTGGTTGCGCACAAGAAAAGATTAAAATCTTGTGTGAGCATTTGGCTCAGCATATGTGAACGAGTAAGAAAACACATCGACTACTTATGGCACTGTGTTGACTGCCGAGGATGGGGTCACTGGTACAGGACTCGAAGATTTCTCATCTTGGAAATCGATGATAGCCTTATATTAAGAGGACCAACAGCATAGGAGCAAGGTTGAATGATAGAAGGCAAGAACTATCATAGCAGATACCAGGATCTACAATGGCCGTTTCAGGTGAATATTGTAAAATATAAGCATCAATACAGTACCAAGACATGCGAGCAAGCATCGGCCGCCAGGAAACAAATTCTCTATGACAAAGATTTACATGCTTTTAACGCAAGAATCCAGACAGAGAATACATTTTAGAACAATTCAGCCGCATCAGATGTGGCCATGCACAAGTTGCTTGACGCAGACTAATCGACAGCTGGTTAGTTACTGGATGCAGAGCGTTAGATATGGTTTAGAATTGTGGTCCATCATTGCGGAAGAGATTTCCCATAATACCAAGTTGTTCAAACAGGCTGAATGTGTTTGAGAAAAGCACATCTGGAGATAAACCTGTGGTGTTGGTAGACATGCAGGTCAAGTATACTTCTCCTATCTGGACCAGAAGATACTTTAGTAAGTACGCAGAAATCAGTAGGTGTCAGTCCAACTGCATATGATTGTTGAAAGATCTGGCCTCAAGGCCGATTACTTGTGATTCTGGCAACAGATCAAGATCTGAGGCTGATTGCGTTTACTGAACTTAATGCGACGTTTGATCGAAAAGTAATTATGGGAGTCATTAATGAATTTCATTTCAGTCAAGGGAGAAGCAAATTTGGTTGACTCGGTGTTTTCCAGAAAATATATATATATACCACCAGAAACATGGACCCGGAGGTCAGAGAAGAGTTTCTGGAATAATCTGTTCATCATGAAAGCTAACACTGAGATCATCCTTGATGATCAACTATGCTGGGGGGGCCTGAAACCGTCGTACACGCATCTGCAGGCTACCGAGCATGTCTTCATTCTCTATGATACACTTGACGTCAGTTTCATCACCATGGCTTTTTCAGGGTTACCCATAAGTTACATGATAGCGCACTCACCTAAGATGAATTAGCAGAAAAAGCCGATGCATTTGATCTATCAGCTCGGCTCTGTCTTTTCTTTATTAGGATATAAGGCATCAAATCTAGAAGACTCATGAAAAAGGGATTTATATCCAGAAAGAGTACGAGATCGGCTAATACAGTCAGGGATGATGAACAAGGGATCAAGAAGAGAATTCGTTTTGATAGCCGTGGTAATCATCTTGTTAGACTACATCATCCGAACTGCCAAAGTGTGCAACCTGGCCAGTTCCTACAGTAAGAAAGTATTGATGTATCATCTAGAGAACAAACACAGGCAAGGCGGTATCTAGTCAGGCTTTTTGGTTTGTAAAAGAAGGTATACATCCAAAATTTCCTTGTGTATCAGTTCAACTTCTGATAAAAATATCAATCAGAAATTATTGAAGAAACATGAAGAAAGGAAAGCCAACTAGGCATCAAGATCAAGTTGGTTTAAGAGATATGACGCGATCGGCAAATTATTTCCATATGTATGCCGATCTCCTCTCATAAAAGATCGACTAGGTACCTGATGAGGGAAGCAACAGAAAGCATTCAGGCCATTCGGAAGTCAAGAAGCTATTGGAGAGCTGGGAGTTGCTAATATCAACCATTAAGCTCATCGACAACAGAGGCCACCGTGTGTGCATCAGTAGTAGAGGTAACTGTAAGAGTTCAACGACACCCGCACGCGGTCCGGCGCTGGAATATCCAATGATGATCAGCTCATTAGTATCACTACCCAGTTATATTCTCGCCGCAGCTCTCCACCATGTCAGCAAGCGACAGCAAATACTGATAAGTTCACAAGACAATAGTCTTGATCTTCCCAGCTGTTTCATTGCGAGAAGTTCATCAAAGGCATGAAGGAAATTGTGAACCTGACAGCCGATAGAAGTTCAGTTGGAAACTATTATTAACACACATCAGTAAGTCCGAATCTCAAGTGGGTACATGAAGATTGAAAGAATTTTTAGGAGTTCAAAGAAGCAGAAAAGAAGCTAGCAATTATTTCAAGCCTCACATGGTTGGCTAATCCAGAAGAAGCATCGGTTGTTTTGCTGCCAATAAATAGCCGATGATTTCAGCAACCCACAGGCGAAGTAAAGTCTGAACTCAGGTTTACATAATTCAAAACGTCCATGCTGGTATAAATAGCCGGTGGGCTGAGGAGATATTTCTTGGAGTCACTCACCATTGGCTGAAAGGTTTTGAGCAGTAATCATCGGTCAAATGTTAAATATTCCCAGAAGTTCTGGAAAAGAAGGATCAAGGTGTATTGCTTGACGGCCGTCTGATAGAGCAATTCTGAGTTGGTCGGCCATATTTTGAATCTCATATTCCAATATGAGAAACAATAAGCAGCTGCGTATAGCAAGAAAGCAAGAAGGAAGTTGATCGGGCATCTGGATCAAATTGGCTTATGAAGGGTATATGTGTGCAAGTGACTGGTTAGAGATTTGGTTACGTATATCCCGGATTGGTACAGAATGGCTGTGGGAGAAGGCAATAAGGAGCATCCAAGATTTATTTAAAAATTCAAGGGGTTGTTAGAGAACAAAGCAGTAGCTACAGGTTGACGGTACATGGTCAGGGAATATTTATGCAAGATTCAAGGAGACTTTCATCATGTCGTGCTCAGTCGTCAGAGTAGGACACGCTGTACTGCCTCAACAAGGTTACTACCACTCTCAGTTACTTCATTCATAAAGCTCCACCGCCACGAGTCGAAATACTAAGGTAATTGCAAAGGCCAACGCCATTGGCCATGAGTACGTCTTGTAATCGGATCCCATAAGAGTGTCTCGGATGGTTATCCTGACCAGGTCTAAACGGTTGAAGGGGACTTGCCATATGGTAGGAAAAAGCCTTGACGCTAATGGAAAGTCTACTTCAACACCGCTGGAGATCGTCCACATCAGATTTGCATGCACTGCTAGAATATGCATCATGGTCAGCATCTTCAGAAGGAAAATATTTATAATATCTGAACGTCAGTCACAGCCGCGTCAGGAGATCTAAACCTGCCTTTGTGCCGCGCGCTGTCAAGCTCATCTACATCTATGGCACATTCGACAGCGGCTCTGTCGTCATGATTGTTTTCAAAGTTATCTATAGACTGCATACGCCGCCTAGACGTTCGGGGTTTTCTTATAAAGGAAGGATTGTCAAAGTTCTTTGGCATATTTCCATACACATCAGAGAAGATGGACAAAGATTATGTTGGCCATATATATATGGAGATTGGCTATAATTGACTAAAGTTCATAACCTCACACACTAAGTCAATGCAGTCATAAAGAGCCGGTTTCCACATTGCAGTCAGATCAGATCTTGTGAAATACTGATTGACGAATGTTTCGGAAACTAGTTGAAATGGCAACAAGCAGGAAATCAGCCAGACGGCAGCATCGAAATGGTGTGCAAATGATATATGTCACATGCATGCTGACCTCTTCTCATCAAACAGGATCATATCGGCTACATATATCCTGACTCCTTGAGCTCAAGGGTTGTTTAAAGTTTTGGATAGATTCATTATAGAATGCCTGGAAGTAACAGAGAGCACTCAGGATTTACTCTAAAATCAAAGAACTGTTGGAAGACTGGCTGGCATAAAAGATCCGTTCATGGAGGGTTAGAAAGGAGAAACGAATTATGTCAAGTCAATGCGTGCATATACTGATGCAGACAGCCGACGCCACTCATAGGAATGTGTATCGGTTATTAAAATATTATTATCGGGCTTCCAATAAGGTGTATGATGATGAAGGCATTGGCGAAATCAGCAAATCAGTGAAGGGGTGATCAACCCGAAGGCCCGAGATGTGAGCATCCTTATCAAGCTTCATCGACAATTACAAGATCGACTCACCATGAGGAGATCTTTGAGATAGACACATGCACTAGGTGTTGCATCAGCTACACATCAGGAGCCTGAACCATCCGTGCATGCATCCGTATGATGCCCAGCTCATCTTCGTACTCTATGGCATGCTCAAACAACGGATTCATCGTCTACTTTGAGTTGTTTGATAATATGTTTTTCTAGCATTCCAAGACCTCTACAAAGTTCTTCACGTATATGATTGAGGAATCAACTGTTAAGGAGCCTTGGATACCATCAGAAAGTTCAGGCAAGTTGCTGCAGTTCGCATCAAAGGAGAACTAATGAGAAAATTCCAGATGCAGCAGCCATGACAAGCTGCCTTGGGAACAAGCCGATGGGTGAGCAGAAGATGTGGAGGAGTCCGAGCTGTGACGCGATGGTTGACTGCCTGCCAAACCTCAAGGGCCGGCCAGCATTCGAGGCCAACGACCAGTCGGCATTGGTAAAGTGCTCACGATATTACAGAACGTTGGAGCTCACCAAGAGGGTTACAGAGCACACCAAGGCAGACAAGCTCGGAGTAGATAGGCATACATGAGTACATGACATAAGACCATTGCCGAGAAGTTATTAGATTATTTTGAGCATTAATGATAAGCTTGCCAAGAAAGAACCATCGGCTCACAATTTTATCAGCACATGGTGGATCGGCTCCAAGTACTTAAGAGAGGAGTTTGATGTTACAAGCAACAATGGGAAGAAAGAATAAATATCAGGAAAAACTCATATAGAAGGAGTCGCTGATATCAAGCTATATTCAGTCGAGATCCCAGGTTGCAATGGCCGATTTCCTGAAGTCATCAGCATCTTTATCGGCCCAGAATGAAGAGGCATACATGCATGTATGACGAACCAATGGGAAAAAGACACTCGAGGTGAATATGCTTGGCGTCTCAAGCTCCTGGGTCAGGTATGCTTCTGAGGACCTAGATTCGCCATGGACGCGCGTTGCACGACATCGAGTGATCCATCATAAAGAAGGACAAGACGAATGACTTCCATCAGCTCCTTCGCCTCCAACGGTGGGTTGTGGAAATGTTGTGGGATCACACTATTGCTACCAGTTGGTTTCTCAGCTCTTTCAAAGAAGGCCATCAGAACAAAATAGTTTGAAGCATGAGAATTCATACTCCGAACTAGGGGGGCCTGTGTTGACATCGAAATTTGGACAGCCAAGGCAGCCAGAAAATATTATGGGCAAGGAGATGTTCTAGGAAGCAAAATGTCTGATGGTTGCCAACAAGAGAGATATATATGCGTATATGTGGTCACCAGGTTCACGATCGACAAATGATGATCGGCTATCAAGGAAGACCATTGCATGTGTGTGGCTGATCAGCATGCCTATTGTTAGAAGTACATTTGATACATGGCTTCAAGGATAGAAGAGCTTAGCGGTTGGACAAGGAAAGAAAGAGATAGGCATGTACGTGATTAAAGGAGACATCAGGATTCCAACCAAGTTGAGTTTGAAGGGCACTCAATACATACGGGATTATTACCGTAGGAAAAGGCCTTTGTTGATCTCGAGCAGTAGTGGCAGTCGGTGGGCTTCATAATCCAGTTTGCAAACGACACAATCGACGTCGCAATAAACAAAGGAACTGGGCCAGCGGTGTGATTGGGCTCAACGTGAGGATAAATTAATTAGAAATTAGAATATGTTAAATTAAGCTTGCAGGATAGTTACGTAATATTTTGTACCATATTCTCTGTTTGTCAAAGACCGTGCATCCTTTCATCTATATAAGAAAGGGTACGGCACATTGTAAAGATGTTCACAACCAATTCAATACAACCGGCTACGTGCCATCCTTCGAGTCCTTTAGTCGTGTCGTCGAGTTCTTCGAGAGGGCCAATCGATCCGTCGACCTCCGTAAGTCCCGGCAACCTTGCTATCATGTCTAGTATCGTGCGGCGGATTTAGATTATGATGCAAGTAGTCTCATCCGTTTTGCTTAGTATCGTGCGGCGGATTTAAGCTTAATGATGGGAAGTTTTTGCTTGTGCCTTGTATCGTGCGGCGGATTAAGACATGAGTAAAGATAGTTATCGGCTCTATTAGATTTGGCAAGATCTAATAGATTCATTAAGTTATCCCGTGTTGCATGCTCTTATATTTATTTTATATGTTTGCACACACTCTTTTGCCCAATCTAGACCGATACGGTTCGGCTCTTGATAGATAGATCACATGCTCGTATAGCCGAATTAGATGGATCGATCTAGATTGTCACGTGTTGCGGGTTCATTCACGTTAGATGTAGAATAAGCCTTGACAGGACCGGGTACCGTGCGGCAGATGCAGGTCTTTGGGTTACTCTAGAGCTAGTCATCCGGTGGACTAGAGATCGGTTTAATCTGATAGGTTTCTTTTACGTATTACTTGTTTGTTCCTTCCTCACGGACCCCGATTCGGCAATCTTGCCGATATGGTTATGCCTACATGAGCAACGAGTATTTATAGATCTGTTTAGGTATATGCATGCTTTTAGCTTCTTACTATTAGATCGTATCATGCGGTGGATTAATCTAGTCGTAAGGAGTGGTGTAGATCTCAGCAAGCGGTATCATGCGGTGGATTAACTTGCTTGGGTCTATGCTCGACGGGCTTATGAAGGCTAGACGTGTGGCAGACTAGTTGGATTAGGCCTATGCATGTGTTATTTAAGTAGATTTATATTTACGAGTTGCCTGCTTATTCATTATGCTTTGAACGATGATATCGGTTTAGATTTATGCTTTATATGATATATGATGATCGATTTTCACTTGTTCAAACATGTCTTTACATACATGTGTATTCGGCAATCAGCGTTTTTATGCTTCTTACTTTGTATTTGCCGAATGGGCTATAAACATGCTTTGTGCGAGATGCGGCTTCTATAGCTGTATGTCGTCATAAGTGGCTTCAGGGCCGTAAATATGGAACTGTCTGGTCTCAACCGGCACGTTCCACCTTTTTGATCTAACAGTTTTATCCCTTGTCGGCTTTCAGGTCAAACCGACTGGCACGCCTCCGGATTCAGAAACGCCCGGGCACCCGATTGAAGCCACGCTTTCCGGCTTGCAGTGTGTGAGGCGCAGACGGTCACATTTTGCGTCAACAACCGTATGCCATGGTTAAGGCGTTTTGATGCCTCTGGCCTCACCACCACAATGTTTGTCATCACCCAAGAGCCTGAACGGCCCTTAACTATAGCTCCACGACTCCAGAACATCCATAATTGCACACACGACTGTGCTGCCGCACGGTCGGATCCTGTGCATCCTATGGCTCTCGGCACCGGGTCAAGCACGCCTGTACGCCATGGTTAAGCCATTGTGATGCCTCTCACCTCTCCACCATAGAGTTTTCCATCACCTGAGAGCCTGAAGGGCCCTTAACCATGCCTCCACGGCTCCAAAACTGCCATATTTGCACACACAACCATGCCGCCGCACGGTCGGTTCCAACGCATTTTATGGCTCCCGGCTCGAGTCAAGCATGCCCGTACGCCATGGTTAAGGCATTTTGACACCTCGACCTCTCTACCATAGCGTTTGCCGTCACTCGAGAGCCCGAACGACACTTAACCTCGGCTCCACGGCTCCGTAACCGCCATATTTGCACACACGACTTTGCTTTGCCGCACGGCCGGTTCCTGCGCATCCTACAACGGCTCCTCGCACCAAGTCAAGCACGCCCATGCACTATGGTTAAGGCATTTTGACACCGCTGGCCTCTCAACCACAGCATTTGTTGCCGCCCAAGAACCCGAATGGCCCTTAACCATGGCTCCACCGCTCTAGAACTGCCATATTTGCACACACTACTATGCTACCGCACTGCCGGTTCCTACGTGTCCTACGGCTCTCGACACTAGGTCAAGCACGACCGTATGCCATGGTTAAGGCGTTTTGACACCTCCGGCCCCACCACCACAATGTTTGTCATCACCCGAGAGCCCGAACGGCCCTTAACTATAGCTCCACGACTCCGAACATCCATAATTGCACACACGACTTGCTTTGGCGCACGGCCGAATCCCGTGCATCCTACGGCTCTTGGCACCGGTTCAAGCACACCCGTACGCCATGGTTAAGCCATTTTGATGCCTCTCACCTCTCCACCATAGAGTTTTCCATCACCCGAGAGCCTGAAGGGCCCTTAACCATGGCTCCACGGTAGTAAAACTGCCACATTTGCACACACGACCATGCTGCCGCATGGTCGGTTCCAACGCGTCCTATGGCTCCCGACCGAGTCAAGCAAGCCCGTACGCCATGGTTAAGGCATTTTGACACCTCTAGCCTCTCTACCATAGCGTTTGTCGTCGCTCGAGAGCCCGAACAGCCCTTAACCTCGGCTCCACGGCTCCGTAACCGCCATATTTGCACACACAACCATGCCGCCGCACGGCGGTTCCTATGCGTCCCTACGGCTCCTCGCACCAAGTCAAGCATGCCCATGCTCCATGGTTAAGGCGTTTTAACACCTTTGGCCTCTCCACCACAGCGTTTATTACCGCCCGAGAACCCGAATGGCCCTTAACCATGGCTCCACAGCTCTAGAACTGCCATATTTGCACACACGACTATGCTACCGCACAGCCAGTTCCTGCATGTCCTATAGCTCTCGACACTAGGTCAAGTATGACCGTATGCCATGGTTAAGGCATTTTGATGCCTCTGGCCTCACCACCACAATATTTGTCATCACCCGAGAGCCCGAAAGGTGATTAACTATAGCTCCACGACTCCAGAACATCCATAATTGCACACACAACTGTGCTGCCGCACAGCCGGATCCTGTGCATCCTACGGCTCTCGGCACCGGTCAAGCACGCCCGTACGCCATGGTTAAGCCATTTTGATGCCTCTCACCTCTCCACCATAGAGTTTTTCATCACCCGAGAGCCTGAAGGGCCCTTAACCATAGCTCCACGGCTGCAAAACTGCCATATTTGCACACACGACCATGCTGCCACACGGTCGGTTCCAACGCATCCTATGGCTCTCGGCACGAGTCAAGCATGCCCGTATGCCATGGTTAAGGCATTTTGACACCTCTGGCCTCTCTACCATAGCGTTTGCCATCGGTCGAGAGCCTGAACGGCCCTTAACCTTGGCTCCACGGCTCCAGAACTGCCATATTTGCACACACGACCATGCTGCCGCACGGTCGGTTCCAACGCATCCTATGGCTCCTGGCACTGAGTCAAGCATGCTCGTACGCCATGGTTAAGGCATTTTGACACCTCTAGCCTCTCCACCACAGCGTTTGTTGCCGCCCAAGAACCCGAATGGCCCTTAACCATGGCTCCACCGCTCTAGAACCGCCATATTTGCACACACAAATATGCTACCGCACGGCCCGGTTCGTGCGTGTCCTACGGCTCTTGACACTAGGTCAAGCATGACCGTATGCCATGGTTAAGGCGTTTTGATGCCTCCGGCCTCACCACCACAATGTTTGTCATCACCCGAGAGCCGAACGGCCCTTAACTACAGCTCCACGACTCCGAACATCCATAATTGCACACACGACCGTGCCGCGCACGGCCGGATCCCGTGCATCCTATGGCTCTCGGCACCGGGTCAAGCACGCCCGTACGCCATGGTTAAGCCATTTTGATGCCTCTCACCTCTCCACCATAGAGTTTTCCATCACCCGAGAGCCCGAAGGGCCCTTAACCATGCCTCCACGGCTCCAAAACCGCCATATTTGCACACTCGACCATGCTTTGCCGCACGGTCGGTTCCAACGCATTTTATGGCTCCTGGCTCTGAGTCAAGCATGCCCGTACGCCATGGTTAAGGCATTTTGACACCTCTGGCCTCTCTACCATAGCATTTGCCGTCACTCGAGAGCCTGAACGACACTTAACCTCGGCTCCACGGCTCCAGAACTACCATATTTGCACACACGACTTTGCTGCCGCACGGCCGGTTCCTGCGCATCCGACGGCTCCTCGCACCAAGTCAAGCACGCCCATGCACTATGGTTAAGGTGTTTTGACACCACTGGCCTCTCGACCACAGCATTTGTTGCTGCCCAAGAACCCGAATGGCCCTTAACCATGGCTCCACCGCTCTAGAACTGCCATATTTGCACACACGACTATGCTACCGCACAGCCGGTTCCTACGTGTCCTATAGCTCTCGACACTAGGTCAAGCACGACCGTATGCCATGGTTAAGGCATTTTGACACCTCTGGCCCCACCACCACAATGTTTGTCATCACCCGAGAGCCCGAACGGCCCTTAACTATAGCTCCACGACTCCAGAACATCCATAATTGCACACACGACTGTGCTGGCGCACGGCCGGATCCCCGTGCATCCTACGGCTCTCGGCACCGGTTCAAGCACACCCGTACGCCATGGTTAAGCCATTTTGATGCCTCTCACCTCTCCACCATAGAGTTTTCCATCACCCGAGAGCCCGAAGGGCCCTTAACCATGGCTCCACGGCTCCAAAACTGCCACATTTGCACACACGACCATGCTGCCGCATGGTCGGTTCCAACGCGTCCTATGGCTCCCGGCACTGAGTCAAGCATGCCCGTACGCCATGGTTAAGGCATTTTGACACCTCTGGCCTCTCTACCATAGCGTTTGTCGTCGCTCGAGAGCCTGAACGGCCCTTAACCTTGGCTCCACGGCTCCAGAACTGCCATATTTGCACACACGACCATGCTGCCGCACGGTCAGTTCCAACGCATCCTATGGCTCCTGGCACTGAGTCAAGCATGCCCATTCACCATGGTTAAGGCGTTTTAACACCTTTGGCCTCTCCACCACAGCATTTATTACCGCCCGAGAACCTGAATGGCCCTTAACCATGGCTCCACAGCTCTAGAACTGCCATATTTGCACACACGAATATGCTACCGCACAGCCGGTTCGTGCGTGTCCTATAGCTCTTCACACTAGGTCAAGCATGACCGTATGCCATGGTTAAGGCATTTTGATGCCTCTGGCCTCACCACCACAATGTTTGTCATCACCCGAGAGCCTGAACGGCCCTTAACTACAGCTCTCCACGACTCCGAACATCCATAATTGCACACACGACCGTGCCGCGCACGGCCGGATCCCCGTGCATCCTATGGCTCTCGACACCGGGTCAAGCACGCCCGTACGCCATGGTTAAGCCATTTTGATGCCTCTCACCTCTCAACCATAGAGTTTTCCATCACCCGAGAGCCCGAAGGGCCCTTAACCATGCCTCCACGGCTCCAAAACCGCCATATTTGCACACTCGACCATGCCGCCGCATGGTCGGTTCCAACGCATTTTATGTCTCCCGGCTCGAGTCAAGCATGCCCGTACGCCATGGTTAAGGCATTTTGACACCTCCGGGCCTCTCTACCATAGCGTTTGCCGTCACTCGAGAGCCCGAACGGCACTTAACCTCGGCTCCACGGCTCCATAACTGCCATATTTGCACACACGACTTTGCTGCCGCACGGCCGGTTCCTGCGCATCCTATGGCTCCTCGCACCAAGTGAAGCACGCCCATGCACTATGGTTAAGGCATTTTGACACCGCTGGCCTCTCGACCACAGCATTTGTTGCCGCCCAAGAACCTGAATGGCCCTTAACCATGGCTCCACCGCTCTAGAACTGCCATATTTGCACACACGACTATGCTACCGCACAGCCGGTTCCTACGTGTCCTATAGCTCTCGACACTAGGTCAAGCACGACCGTATGCCATGGTTAAGGCATTTTGACACCTCTGGCCCCACCACCACAATGTTTGTCATCACCCGAGAGCCCGAACGGCCCTTAACTATAGCTCCACGACTCCGAACATCCATAATTGCACACATGACTGCCGGCGCACGGCCGGATCCCGTGCATCCTACGGCTCTCGGCACCGGTTCAAGCACACCCGTACGCCATGGTTAAGCCATTTTGATGCCTCTCACCTCTCCACCATAGAGTTTTCCATCACCCGAGAGCCCGAAGGGCCCTTAACCATGGCTCCACGGCAAGCAAAACCGCCACATTTGCACACACGACCATGCTGCCGCATGGTCGGTTCCAACGCGTCCTATGGCTCCTCGCACCGAGTCAAGCAAGCCCGTACGCCATGGTTAAGGCATTTTGACACATCTGGCCTCTCTACCATAGCATTTGTCGTCGCTCGAGAGCCTGAACGGCCCTCAACCTCGGCTCCACGGCTCCGTAACCGCCATATTTGCACACACGACTTTGCCGCCACACGGCCGGTTCCTATGCGTCCTACGGCTCCTCGCACCAAGTCAAGCACGCCCATGCACCATGGTTAAGGCGTTTTAACACCTTTGCCCCTCCACCACAGCGTTTATTACCGCCCGAGAACCCGAATGGCCCTTAACCATGGCTCCACAAACTCTAGAACCGCCATATTTGCACACACGACTATGCTACCGCACAGCCAGTTCCTGCATGTCCTATAGCTCTCGACACTAGGTCAAGCACGACCTTATGCCATGGTTAAGGCATTTTGATGCCTCTGGCCTCACCACCACAATATTTGTCATCACCCGAGAGCCCGAACGGCCCTTTACTATAGCTCCACAACTCCAGAACATCCATAATTGCACACACGACTGTGCTGCCGCACAGCCGGATCCTGTGCATCCTACGGCTCTCGGCACCGGGTCAAGCACGCCCGTACGCCATGGTTAAGCCATTTTGATGCCTCTCACCTCTCCACCATAGAGTTTTTCATCACCCGAGAGCCTAAGGGCCCTTAACCATAGCTCCACGGCCGCAAAACTGCCATATTTGCACACACGACCATGCCGCCGCACGGCGGTTCCAACGCATCCTATGGCTCTCGGCGAGTCAAGCATGCCCGTACGCCATGGTTAAGGCATTTTGACACCTCTCCGCCTCTCTACCATAGCGTTTGCCATCGCTCGAGAGCCCGAACGGCCCTTGGCTCCACGGCTCCGTAACCGCCATATTTGCACACACGACCATGCCGCCGCACGGCCGGTTCCAACGCATCCTATGGCTCCCGGCACCGAGTCAAGCATGCCCGTACGCCATGGTTAAGGCATTTTGACACCTCTAGCCTCTCCACCACAGCGTTTGTTGCCGCTGAGAACCCGAATGGCCCTTAACCATGGCTCCACAGCTCTAGAACTCCATATTTGCACACACGAATATGCTACCGCACAGCCCGGTTTGTGCGTGTCCTACGCTCTTGACACTAGGTCAAGCATGACCGTATGCCATGGTTAAGGCATTTTGATGCCTCCGGCCTTACCACCACAATGTTTGTCATCACCCGAGAGCCCGAACGGCCCTTAACTATAGCTCCACGACTCGAACATCCATAATTGCACACACGACCGTGCCGCCGCACTTTCGGATCCCGTGCATCCTATGGCTCTCGGCACCGGGTCAAGCACGCCCGTACGCCATGGTTAAGCCATTTTGATGCCTCTCACCTCTCAACCATAGAGTTTTCCATCACCTGAGAGCCTGAAGGGCCCTTAACCATGCCTCCACGGCTCCAAAACTGCCATATTTGCACACTCGACCATGCTGCCGCACGGTCGGTTCCAACGCATTTTATGTCTCCCGGCTCTGAGTCAAGCATGCCTGTACGCCATGGTTAAGGCATTTTGACACCTCTGGCCTCTCTACCATAGCGTTTGCCGTCACTCGAGAGCCCGAACGGCACTTAACCTCGGCTCCACGGCTCCAGAACTGCCATATTTGCACACACGACTTTGCTGCCGCACGGCCGGTTCCTGCGCATCCTATGGCTCCTCGCACCAAGTGAAGCACGCCCATGCACTATGGTTAAGGCATTTTGACACCGCTGGCCTCTCGACCACAGCATTTGTTGCCACCCAAGAACCTGAATGGCCCTTAACCATGGCTCCACCGCTCTAGAACCGCCATATTTGCACACACGACTATGCTACCGCACAAATGCCCGGTTCCTACGTGTCCTACAGCTCTCGACACTAGGTCAAGCACGACCGTATGCCATGGTTAAGGCATTTTGACACCTCCGGCCCCACCACCACAATGTTTGTCATCACCCGAGAGCTCGAACGGCCCTTAACTATAGCTCCACGACTCCAACATCCATAATTGCACACATGACTGTGCCGGCGCACGGCCGGATCCCCGTGCATCCTACGGCTCTCGGCACCGGTTCAAGCACACCCGTACGCCATGGTTAAGCCATTTTGATGCCTCTCACCTCTCCACCATAGAGTTTTCCATCACCCGAGAGCCCGAAGGGCCCTTAACCATGGCTCCACGGCGGTAAAAACTGCCACATTTGCACACACGACCATGCCGCCGCATGGTCGGTTCCAACGCGTCCTATGGCTCCCGCACCGAGTCAAGCAAGCCCGTACGCCATGGTTAAGGCATTTTGACACCTCCGGCCTCTCTACCATAGCATTTGTCGTCGCTCGAGAGCCTGAACGGCCCTCAACCTCGGCTCCACGGCTCCAGAACTGCCATATTTGCACACACGACTTTGCTGCCACACGGCCGGTTCCTATGCGTCCTACGGCTCCTCGCACCAAGTCAAGCACGCCCATGCACCATGGTTAAGGCGTTTTAACACCTTTGGCCCCTCCACCACAGCGTTTATTACCGCCCGAGAACCCGAATGGCCCTTAACCATGGCTCCACAGCTCTAGAACTGCCATATTTGCACACACGACTGTGCTACCGCACAAATGCCCCGCCTTCCTGCATGTCCTATAGCTCTCGACACTAGGTCAAGCACGACCTTATGCCATGGTTAAGGCATTTTGATGCCTCTGGCCTCACCACCACAATATTTGTCATCACCCGAGAGCCCGAACGGCCCTTTACTATAGCTCCACAACTCCGTAACATCCATAATTGCACACACGACCGTGCCGCCGCACGGGATCCCGTGCATCCTACGGCTCTCGACCGGGTCAAGCACGCCCGTACGCCATGGTTAAGCCATTTTGATGCCTCTCACCTCTCCACCATAGAGTTTTTCATCACCCGAGAGCCCGAAGGGCCCTTAACCACAGCTCCACGGCCGCAAAACCGCCATATTTGCACACACGACCATGCCGCCGCACGGTCGGTTCCAACGCATCCTATGGCTCTCGGCACCGAGTCAAGCATGCCCGTACGCCATGGTTAAGGCATTTTGACACCTCCGGCCTCTCTACCATAGCGTTTGCCATCGCCGAGAGCCTGGAACGGCCCTTGGCTCCACGGCTCCGAACCGCCATATTTGCACACACGACCATGCTTTGCCGCACGGCCGGGCCTCCAACGCATCCTATGGCTCCCGGCACCGAGTCAAGCATGCCCGTACGCCATGGTTAAGGCATTTTGACACCTCTAGCCTCTCCACCACAGCGTTTGTTGCCGCCGAGAACCCGAATGGCCCTTAACCATGGCTCCACAGCTCTAGAACTGCCATATTTGCACACACGAATATGCTACCGCACGCCCGGTTCGTGCGTGTCCTACAGCTCTTGACACTAGGTCAAGCATGACCGTATGCCATGGTTAAGGCGTTTTGATGCCTCTGGCCTTACCACCACAATGTTTGTCATCACCTGAGAGCCTGAACGGCCCTTAACTATAGCTCCATGACTCCATCCATAATTGCACACACGACCGTGCCGCCGCACTTCGGATCCCGTGCATCCTATGGCTCTCGGCACCGGGTCAAGCACGTATGTACGCCATGGTTAAGCCATTTTGATGCCTCTCACCTCTCCACCATAGAGTTTTCCATCACCCGAGAGCCTGAAGGGCCCTTAACCATGCCTCCACGGCTCCAAAACTGCCATATTTGCACACTCGACCATGCTGCCGCACGGTCGGTTCCAACGCATTTTATGGCTCCCGGCTCTGAGTCAAGCATGCCTGTACGCCATGGTTAAGGCATTTTGACACCTCTGGCCTCTCTACCATAGCATTTGCCGTCACTCGAGAGCCTGAACGGCACTTAACCTCGGCTCCACGGCTCCAGAACTGCCATATTTGCACACACGACTTTGCTGCCGCACGGCCGGTTCCTGCGCATCCTATGGCTCCTCGCACCAAGTCAAGCACGCCCATGCACTATGGTTAAGGCGTTTTGACACCGCTGGCCTCTCGACCACAGCATTTGTTGCCGCCCAAGAACCCGAATGGCCCTTAACCATGGCTCCACCGCTCTAGAACTGCCATATTTGCACACACGAATATGCTACCGCACAGCCGGTTCCTACGTGTCCTACAGCTCTTGACACTAGGTCAAGCATGACCGTATGCCATGGTTAAGGCATTTTGACACCTCTGGCCCCACCACCACAATGTTTGTCATCACCCGAGAGCCCGAACGGCCCTTAACTATAGCTCCACGACTCCAGAACATCCATAATTGCACACACGACCGTGCCGCGCACGGCCGGATCCCGTGCATCCTATGGCTCTCGGCACCGGGTCAAGCACGCCCGTACGCCATGGTTAAGCCATTTTGATGCCTCTCACCTCTCCACCATAGAGTTTTCCATCACCCGAGAGCCTAAGGGCCCTTAACCATGGCTCCACGGCTCCAAAACTACCACATTTGCACACACGACCATGCCGCCGCATGGTCGGTTCCAACGCATCCTATGGCTCCCGACCGAGTCAAGCAAGCCCGTACGCCATGGTTAAGGCATTTTGACACCTCCGGCCTCTCTACCATAGCGTTTGCCATCGCTCGAGAGCCCGAACGGCACTTAACCTCGGCTCCACGGCTCCGAACCGCCATATTTGCACACACGACTTTGCGGCGCGCACGGCCGGTTCCTATGCATCCTACGGCTCCTCGCACCAAGTCAAGCACGCCCATGCACCATGGTTAAGGTGTTTTAACACCTTTGGCCTCTCCACCACAGCATTTGTTGCCGCCCAAGAACCCGAATGGCCCTTAACCATGGCTCCACCGCTCTAGAACTGCCATATTTGCACACACGACTATGCTACCGCACGGCCCGATTGTTCCTACGCATGTCCTATAGCTCTCGACACTAGGTCAAGCACGACCGTATGCCATGGTTAAGGCGTTTTGACGCCTCGGCCTCACCACCACAATATTTGTCATCACCCGAGAGCCCGAACGGCCCTTAACTATAGCTCCACGACTCCAGAACATCCATAATTGCACACACGACTGTGCTGCCGCACACGGCCGGATCCCGTGCATCCTACGGCTCTCGGCACCGGGTCAAGCACACCCGTACGCCATGGTTAAGCCATTTTGATGCCTCTCACCTCTCCACCATAGAGTTTTTCATCACCCGAGAGCCTGAACGGCCCTTAACCATGGCTCCACGGCTGCAAAAACTGCCATATTTGCACACACGACCATGCCGCCGCATGGTCGGTTCCAACGCATCCTATGGCTCTCGGACCGAGTCAAGCATGCCCGTACGCCATGGTTAAGGCATTTTGACACCTCCGGCCTCTCTACCATAGCGTTTGCCATCGCTCGAGAGCCCGAACGGCCCTTAACCTTGGCTCCACGGCTCCCGTAACCGCCATATTTGCACCCACGACCATGCCGCCGCACGGCCGGTTCCAACGCATCCTATGGCTCCCGGCACCGAGTCAAGCATGCCCGTACGCCATGGTTAAGGCATTTTGACACCTCTAGCCTCTCCACCACAGCGTTTGTTGCCACCTCGAGAACCTAAATGGCCCTTAACCATGGCTCCACAAACTCTAGAACTGCCATATTTGCACACACGAATATGCTACCGCACAGCCCGGTTCGTGCGTGTCCTACATGCTCTTGACACTAGGTCAAGCATGACCGTATGCCATGGTTAAGGCATTTTGATTCCTCTGGCCTCACCACCACAATGTTTGTCATCACCCGAGAGCCTGAACGGCCCTTAACTACAGCTCCACGACTCCGAACATCCATAATTGCACACACGACCGTGCCGCCGCACGGCCGGATCCCGTGCATCCTATGGCTCTCGGCCGGGTCAAGCACGCCCGTACGCCATGGTTAAGCCATTTTGATGCCTCTCACCTCTCCACCATAGAGTTTTCCATCACCTCGAGAGCCCGAAGGGCCCTTGACCATGCCTCCACGGCTCCAAAACTACCATATTTGCACACTCGACCATGCCGCCGCACGGTCCGTTCCAACGCATTTTATGGCTCCCGCCGAGTCAAGCATGCCCGTACGCCATGGTTAAGGCATTTTGACACCTCTGGCCTCTCTACCATAGTGTTTGCCATCACTCGAGAGCCTGAATGGCACTTAACCTCGGCTCCACGGCTCCAGAACTGCCATATTTGCACACACGACTTTGCGGCCGCACGGCCGTTTCCTGCGCATCATACGGCTCCTCGCACCAAGTCAAGCACGCCCATGCACTATGGTTAAGGTGTTTTGAAACCGCTGGCCTCTCGACCACAGCATTTGTTGCCGCCCAAGAACCCGAATGGCCCTTAACCATGGCTCCACCGCTCTAGAACTGCCATATTTGCACACACGACTATGCTACCGCACAGCCGGTTCCTACGTGTCCTACAGCTCTAGACACTAGGTCAAGCACGACCGTATGCCATGGTTAAGGCATTTTGACCCCTCTGGCCCCACCACCACAATGTTTGTCATCACCCGAGAGCCCGAACGGCCCTTAACTATAGCTCCACGACTCCGTAACATCCATAATTGCACACACGACGTGCCGGCGCACGGCCGGATCCCGTGCATCCTATGGCTCTCGGACCGGTTCAAGCACACCCGTACGCCATGGTTAAGCCATTTTGATGCCTCTCACCTCTCCACCATAGAGTTTTCCATCACCCGAGAGCCTAAAGGGCCCTTAACCATGGCTCCACGCAAACCGCCTACCACATTTGCACACACGACCATGCCGCCGCATGGTCGGTTCCAACGTGTCCTATGGCTCCCGGACCGAGTCAAGCAAGCCCGTACGCCATGGTTAAGGCATTTTGACACCTCCGGCCTCTCTACCATAGCGTTTGCCATTGCTCGAGAGCCCGAACGGCCCTTAACCTTGGCTCCACGGCTCCGTAACGCCATATTTGCACACACGACCATGCTGCCGCACGGTCAGTTCCAACGCATCCTATGGCTCCTGGCACTGAGTCAAGCATGCCCGTACGCCATGGTTAAGGCATTTTGACACCTCTAGCCTCTCCACCACAGCGTTTGTTGCCGCCTGAGAACCTGAATGGCCCTTAACCATGGCTCCACAGCTCTAGAACTGCCATATTTGCACACACGACTGTGCTGCCGCACGGCCGGATCCTGTGCATCCTACGGCTCTCGGCACCGGTTCAAGCACACCCGTACGCCATGGTTAAGCCATTTTGATGCCTCTCACCTCTCCACCATAGAGTTTTCCATCACCCAAGAGCCTGAAGGGCCCTTAACCATGGCTCCACGGCAGTAAAACTGCCACATTTGCACACACGACCATGCTGCCGCATGGTCGGTTCCAACGCATCCTATGGCTCCCAGCACTGAGTCAAGCAAGCCCGTACACCATGGTTAAGGCTTTTGACACCTCACCTCACTACCATAGCGTTTTTCATCGCTAAGAGCCCGAACGGCCCTTAACCTCGGCTCCACGGCTCCGTAACCGCCATATTTGCACACACGACCATGCCGCCGCACGGCCGGCATTCCTATCAAGCGCCCGTCCCATGGTTAAGGCATTTGACACCTCTACCATAGCGTTTGCCATCGCCGAGAGCCCGAACGGCCCTTAACCTTGGCTCCACGGCTCCGAACCGCCATATTTGCACACACGACCATGCCGCCGCACGGCCGGTTCTAACGCATCCTATGGCTCCCGCACCAAGTCAAGCATGCCCATGCAGGCCATGGTTAATGCATTTTGACACCTCTAGCCTTTCCACCACAGCGTTTGTTGCCGCCTCGAGAACCCGAATGGCCCTTAACCATGGCTCCACAGCTCTAGAACCGCCATATTTCCACACACGAATATGCTACCGCACACTGCCCGTGCGTGTCCTACAGCCTCTTGACACTAGGTCAAGCATGACCGTATGCCATGGTTAAGGCATTTTGATTCCTCTGGCCTCACCACCACAATGTTTGTCATCACCCAAGAGCCTGAACGGCCCTTAACTACAGCTCCACGACTCCAGAACATCCATAATTGCACCCACGACTGTGCTGCCGCACGGCCGGATCCTGTGCATCCTATGGCTCTTGGCACCGGGTCAAGCACGCCCGTACGCCATGGTTAAGCCATTTTGATGCCTCTCACCTCTCCACCATAGAGTTTTCCATCACCTAAGAGCCTGAAGGGCCCTTAACCATGCCTCCACGGCTCCAAAACCGCCATATTTGCACACTCGACCATGCCGCCGCACGGCCGGTTCCAACGCATTTTATGGCTCCCGCCTCGAGTCAAGCATGCCCGTACGCCATGGTTAAGGCATTTTGACACCTCGGCCTCTCTACCATAGCGTTTGCCATCACTCGAGAGCCCGAACGGCACTTAACCTCGGCTCCACGGCTCCGAACCGCCATATTTGCACACACGACTTTGCCCGCACGGCCGGTTCCCCGCGCATCCTACGGCTCCTCGCACCAAGTCAAGCACGCCCATGCACTATGGTTAAGGCGTTTTGACATCGCTGGCCTCTCTACCACAACATTTGTTGCCGCCCAAGAACCCGAATGGCCCTTAACCATGGCTCCACCACTCTAGAACGCCATATTTGCACACACGACTATGCTACCGCACAAAATTCTGGTTCCTACGTGTCCTACAACTCTCGACACTAGGTCAAGCACGACCGTATGCCATGGTTAAGGCGTTTGACACCTCCGGCCCCACCGCCACAATGTTTGTCATCACCCAAGAGCCCGAACGGCCCTTAACTATAGCTCCATGACTCCGAACATCCATAATTGCACACACGACTGTGCCGGCGCACGGCCGGATCCCCGTGCATCCTACGGCTCATCGGCACCGGTTCAAGCACACCCGTACGCCATGGTTAAGCCATTTTGATGCCTCTCACCTCTCCACCATAGATTTTCCATCACCCGAGAGCCCGAAGGGCCCTTAACCATGGCTCCACGGTAGTAAAACCGCCACATTTGCACACACGACCATGCCGCCACATGGTCGGTTCCAACGTGTCCTATGGCTCCCGCAGACCGAGTCAAGCAAGCCCGTACGCCATGGTTAAGGCATTTTGACACCTCTCGGCCTCTCTACCATAGCGTTTGTCATCGCCGAGAGCCCGAATGGCCCTTAACCTCACTCTCCACGGCTCCGTAACCGCCATATTTGCACACATGACTTTGCCGCCGCACGGCCGGTTCCTGCGCGTCCTACGGCTCCTCGCACTAGGTCAAGCACGCCCGTGCGCCATGGTTAAGGTGTTTTGACACCTCTGGCCTCTCCACCACAATATTTATTATCGCCCGAGAACCCGAATGGCCCTTAACCACGGCTCCACAGCTCTAGAACTGCCATATTTGCACACACGACTATGCTACCGCACGGCCGGTCCTCCGCATGTCCTATAGCTCGACACTAGGTCAAGCACGATCGTATGCCATGGTTAAGGCATTTTGACACCTCCGGGGCTCACCAGCACAATATTTGTCATCACCCGAGAGCCCGAACGGCCCTTAACTATAGCTCCACGACTCCGTAACATCCATAATTGCACACACAACCGTGCTGCCGCACGGCCGGATCCCCGTGCATCCTACGGCTCTCGGCACCGGGTCAAGCACGCCCGTACGCCATGGTTAAGCCATTTTGATGCCTCTCACCTCTCCACCATAGATTTTTCATCACCCGAGCGCCCGAAGGGCCCTTAACCATGCCTCCACGGCTCCAAAACCGCCATATTTGCACACACGACCATGCCGCCGCACGGCCGGTTCCAACGCATCCTATGGCTCTCAAGACCGAGTCAAGCATGCCCGTACGCCATGGTTAAGGCATTTTGACACCTCCGGCCTCTCTACCATAGCGTTTGCCATCACTCGAGCCCGAACGGCCCCTAACCTTGGCTCCACGGCCCCGTAACCGCCATATTTGCACACACGACTTTGCTCCCGCATGGCCGGGCCTAACGCATCCTATGGCTCCTCGGCACCGAGTCAAGCATGCCCGTACGCCATGGTTAAGGCATTTTGACATCTCTAGCCTCTCCACCACGCATTTGTTGCCGCCCGAGAACCCGAATGGCCCTTAACCATGGCTCCACAGCTCTAGAACCGCCATATTTGCACACACGAATATGCTACCGCACAAATGCTCCTACGTGTCCTACAGCCCCTCTTCGACACTAGGTCAAGCATGATCGTACGCCATGGTTAAGGCGTTTTGATGCCTTTGGCCTCACCACCACAATGTTTGTCATCACCCGAGAGCCCGAACGGCCCTTAACTAGCTCCACAACTCCAACATCCATAATTGCACACACGATTGTGCTGCCGCACGGCCGGATCCCGTGCATCCTATGGCTCTCAAGACCGGTCAAGCACGCCCGTATGCCATGGTTAAGCCATTTTGATGTCTCTCACCTCTCCACCATAGAGTTTTCCATCACCTGAGAGCCTGAAGGGCCCTTAACCATTCCTCCACGGCTCCAAAACTGCTATATTTGCACACACGACCATGCTGCCGCATGGCCGGTTCCAATGCATTTTATGGCTCCCGCTCCGAGTCAAGCATGCCCGTACGCCATGGTTAAGGCATTTTGACACCTCGGGGCTCTCTACCATAGCGTTTGCCATCACTCGAGAGCCCGAACGGCACTTAACCTCGGCTCCACGGCTCCGTAACCGCCATATTTGCACACACGACTTTTGCCGGCGCACGGCCGGTTCCCATGCGTCCTACGGCTCCTCGCACCAAGTCAAGCACGCCCATGCACTATGGTTAAGGCATTTTGACATTTGGCCTCTCGACTCGCATTTATTTGCCGCCCGAGAACCCGAATGGCCCTTAACCATG
>JAENPR010002894.1:0-35920 GCA_018135685.1 Themeda triandra | reverse complement strand
ATGCAAGCCGTCCTACCATGCAAGGCTACTCAATTTGATTGCACGCACAACAACGGTGATCAAGCTACACAAAGTCGGTTCACCGAAACCAACCAAGCAATTCTACCCACGGGATTTAAGCTACGCAATGAGTGGTTCCCGACCGACCACAACAAGCAATTTTACCTTGCGGAAAGTAAAGAGATGATCGAATGTTATACCGCTGCGAAGAGTAGAAGATAGCCAACCACCGGTGTAGAAGCCAATCACCTAGAGAGCTCAAGCAAGCACAAGGAGGTCGAAGCCTCGGCAATCACGAATCAACACAATGATTTTTACCGAGGTTCACTTGCTTCCGGCAAGCTACTCCTCGTTGTGGCAATACACTTGCTTGGTGAGTTGCCCGCTCAATGGCTCGGTGCCAAAGACCCCAATGGGGAGCCGCAATCTCCACACAAGACAAGGATCCACAAGCCACGAGCAATCCTCTAGAGTATCCTTCGCGAACTCCCCGCGGGGAAGGATCAAGAACCCCTCACAAGAACCCGGTGTGGCCTCGAACAATCACCAAGTCGAGCTCAACCACCACCCGCCGCTCCAAACCGTCTACGGTGATGGGAATCACCGAAGAGTAACAAGAATACGCAGCCCACTCGAAGAACAAGTGCCTCTAGATGCAACTCTCAATGCAAATCACTTGTCTTGCCACTCAAATCTCACAAGAGATGCTCAAGAATGAAAGAGATGAGTGGGAGTGTCTCTCTAGCTCAAAGGATGCACAAGTATGTGAAAATGGCCAAGAGGAACTCCCCAAGCCGGCCAATGGTCTATTTATAGACCCTCCACGAAAGTAGCCGTTGCCCCTCGGCCGGAGCTCCAGAACGCGCCGGACGCGTCCGGGCCGCCCGGCCGGACGCGTCCGGCGCTCTTCAGCGCGCCACGTCACCCGACCGTTGGAACTTCTCCGTTCGAATCCACCGAGCGCCGGACGATGAACGATGAACCGCCCGAGTCCGACCGTGCGTCCGACGCGTCTCGACGGGCGAGCCACGCACGAGCACGCGGAGCGTAAACTTTCTTCGGTGCGCGTCGGGACCGGGCCGGACGCGCCCGACCGCGTCCCGGTGCTCACTGCGCCCCCTCGCCGGCGCCGAGCGCCGACTCCGGCGCGCCGGACGCGTCCGCCCGCTGCCCGTCAGGCGTCCGACGCTCGAAACTCCGCCACCTCTTTGTTTGATCTTCGATGTCGCACCGTCGTCCGATCCAATCTCCAAACCACTTGTCCAAGGTGCTAACTCCACGAGTAGATCACTCCTCAAGCACCGGAGTTAGCGTATCTTCTCAAGATCACGTCGACAAGTGTTAGCTCTCTAGTTAGCCTCTCATGCATCATGCAAAGTCACAACTAGAGGCACTTCGGACCGCGAATGAACCGAGGAAACCCCTCTTGATAGTCGGTTATCGATCCTAAATGTGGTCACACTTGCTAAGTGTCTCGACCACTAAACCGGAAAGCCCTATCAAGTATACCTTCGCCTTGATCTTCATGGGCATTTCCATTCATCACCGGAGCTTGATCACTTCACATGTCCACCATGTTCGTCACCGTGATCACCATGCTCCATCATCCATCGTCACGTTGCTATGTGTCTAACCACACTTAGAGCAAAGCATTAGCAACGTTGAGTGTCATTAATTACCAAAACCAAACCGGAGCTTTCAATCTCCCCTTTTTGGTAATTGATGACAACCCCTCGACAAACTCATAAAGATATGGAAATTGAATTCAATATGAAATTGAATTGCTTGCCCAAGACAATTTGATCAAGAATCTTGGATTGAACAAGCATTTCAATTCCGGTTTTGGTAGTGGTAGCTCCCCTACATGTGTGCATCAAAAGTTTGGTCGATTTTCAAGCACACATGCATAGATGAAACTTTTGTGAGAGTTACCACAACCAAAATGGCACTAAGGTTTATAGAATTGACCTTTGAAGCGTGATACCAATCGGAATGCGATAATAAACCTTCCTTAGCACCATGGGAATCTAGACATCATCAAAACTCAAGATACCTCATGAGACCATATTAAAGCAAGGTACTTGAACAAGAGAAACTCTATGTCTAGAGACCACCTAAGCATGCTAGTACTTTATTTCATCATTCAAGTTCTATACTAGCAATACACCAAACAAGCATGAATATCGAATTTAGCTTGCAATGTTCCATATCATCATGAATGCACACACAATATGCAACAAATAGTCTATGAGCCTGCTCCCCCTATTTGTGTGCTCATGGTTGGGTCATATCATAAAAATTGATCCCCTTCCATTGCTCTTTGTGACTTATTTCTCCCCCCTAGGTGTAAATCTCCCCCTAGGTGTATACTTTCTTCTCCCTCTTTGTCATCAATGACCAAGAAGGGTGCATAAGATGGGAGAAACAAGTCAATCAACTATGGCCAAATCTAAATCACATGCCTTGAAAATGTATCTCGGTTTGAACCAAGGGCAAGCTTCTTCACACCTCATAAGAATAAGGGTTATCTTGACCATGTTGAGATACACATCATGAGCAAGTGCTAAAGATTCAACACTAGGTTCACAAGCTCACAAACAAGTCATATGCCACCACTAGATCAAATCAAGCATAGAAACAATAGTGGTGCCATACATCCTTCAAAGTCATTTGATTTGCAAAGAATGAGCCTAGCAAGATGCACATGTATACATGTCTACACAACTAGCAAAGGATGCATGAAATGCAACAACCAACTTTACCTTGCTATGTTGGAGAAGAGGCATGTCATATATGGGGTGCATCAATCCATGTTGGAGAAGCTAAGTATATTCAACTCATTCCTCAACTTGCAATATCTTTTCTCATCAAGAGGCTTAGTGAATATGTCGGCTAGTTGATCTTCGGTGCCAATGCTTTCAATGCTAATATCACCCTTTTGTTGATGATCTCTAATGAAGTGGTGCCTCACATCAATGTGCTTGGTTCTTGAATGTTGAACCGGATTGTTTGTCATCTTGATTGCACTTTCATTGTCACAAAACAAAGGCACATGCTTGAACTTGATCCCATAGTCCTTCAAGGTGGCTTTCATCCATAGCAATTGTGCACAACAATTCCCCGCACTAATATATTCGGCTTCGGTGGAAAGTGCCACACTATTTTGCTTCTTTGAAGACCATGATACTAGAGATCTTCCTAGCACTTGGCATGTTCCACTTGTGCTCTTCCTATCAATCTTGCAACCGGCATAGTCGAGTCGGAGTATCCAATCAACTCAAAGCTTGACCCCTTGGGAAACCATAGACCAATATCTTGAGTACCCTTCAAGTATCTCAACACCCTCTTGGTTGCCGTCAAGTGACTCTCTCTTGGAGAAGCTTGAAATCTTGCACACATGCATACACTAAACATGACATCCGGCCTTGAAGCGGTCACATATAGTAAGCTTCCAATCATTGATCTATATAACTTTTGCTCAATCATCTTGCCACCGTCATCAATGTCCAAGCCACCATTGGTTCCCATAGGTGTACTAATGGCCTTAGCATCTTGCAACCCAAACTTCTTGATCATGTCCTTGATGTACTTGCCTTGACTCACAAAGGTGCCATTCTTCATTTGCTTGATTTGAAGACCAAGGAAGTAGCTCAATTCTCCAAGCATTGACATCTCAAACTCACTAGCCATCATCTTAGCAAACTCTTCACAAAAGAATTGATTTGTTGATCCAAAGATGATATCATCCACATAGATTTGCAACACAAACAAATCATCTTCTATCTTCTTGGTGAAGAGAGTAGTGTCAACTTTTCCCATCTTGAAGCCTTTGGATATGAGAAAATCCCTCAATCTTTCATACCATGCCCTTGGAGCTTGCTTCAATCCATACAAAGCCTTCTTGAGCTTGTAGACATGGTTGGGCTTCTTGTTATCTTCAAAACCGGGAGGTTGTGCAACATACACTTCCTCATTGATGAAGCCATTGAGAAATGCACTCTTCACATCCATTTGATAGAGCTTGATGTTGTGAGCACAAGCATAGGCTAATAAGATTCTAATTGCCTCCAATCTTGCCACCGGTGCATAAGTTTCTCCAAAGTCAAGACCCTCAACTTGTGTGTAACCTTGAGCCACTAGTCTTGCTTTGTTCCTCACAACCAATCCATCTTGATCTTGTTTGTTCTTGAAGACCCACTTGGTGCCAATCACATTGTGCTTCTTGGCCTCTCAACAAGCTCCCACACTTCATTTCTAGTGAAGTTGTTCAATTCTTCATGCATGGCATTTATCCAATCCGGATCCTTCAATGCTTCATCAATCTTAGTTGGCTCAATGAATGACACAAAGGAATAGTGCTCACATATGCTAGCCAATCTTGATCTTGTTTGCACACCTCTTTGAATATCACCAATGATATGATCTAGAGGATGATCTCTTGCAATGTTGGATGGTTGAAGAACTAGCTCATTTGCATTGCTTACTTGACCTTGATCTTGATCTTCATGTTGAGTACCACTTGTGCTTGCCTCGTTGGAATCATCGATCACAACTTGAGTTGGCACTTGCACCTCATCACCATCATCCACTTGCCTCGGCCTAATGTTACCAATGTCCATGTGTCTCATTGTATTGCTCAATTGATCTCCACCCACATCTTCTTGATTTTGATCTCCAACTTGAGAGCCTTGGGTTTCATCAAATTCAACATCATGAACCTCTTCAACTAGCCCACTAGCCAAATTCCACACTCTATAAGCCTTGCTAGAAGTAGAGTAGCCAAGAAGAAATCCCTCATCACATCTCTTGTCAAACTTGCCAAGTCTTTGCCCCTTCTTGAGAATGTAGCACTTGCAACCAAAGACCCGGAAGTAAGCAATGTTGGGCTTCCTTCCATTCAAGATTTCATATGGAGTCTTCTCTAACTTCCCATGGCAATAGAGGCGGTTGCTATAGTAGCAAGCCGTGTTGATAGCATCACTCCAAAACTTCTCACTCACATTGTACTCAAGTAGCATAGTTCTTGCCATCTCAATCAAGGTCCTATTCTTCCTCTCAACTACACCATTGGATTGGGGAGTGTAGGTTGGTGAGAATTGATGCACAATTCCAAGCTCATCACACAACTCTTCAACTCTTGTGTTCTTGAATTCACTCCCATTGTCACTTCTTATCTTCTTGATGGTAGTGTCAAACTCATTTTGCACCCTCTTGACAAATGACTTGAATAGATCATAGACTTCACTTTTGTCATAGAGGAAGAACACCCATGTGTATCTTGTGTAGTCATCCATAATCACAAAGCCATACTTGTTGCCCCCAATTGATGTGTAGTGGGTTGGGCCAAACAAGTCCATGTGCAACAATTCAAATGCTCTTGAAGTTGACATCTCATTCTTCTTGGGATGTGAGTTCCCATGTTGCTTGCCGGCTTGACATGCACTACAAGGTCTATCCTTCTCAAATGTGACATCATTCAAGCCTCTCACTAGATCATGCTTCACCAACTTGTTCAATTGCTTCATGCCAACATGTCCAAGGCGCCTATGCCATAGCCATCCCTTGCTTGACTTGCCAATCAAACATGATGAAAGTTGAGCTTCACTAGCATTGAAATCAACCAAGTACAAGCTTCCATGCCTAAACCCCTTGAAGATGATATTTGCTTGATCCTTGCTCACCACTTCAACATGCTTGTCATCAAATATGCACTTGTAGCCAAGATCACATAATTGTGCCACCGACAAAAGATTGAAGTTCAAAGTATCAACTAGCAACACATTGGAGAGATCCTTGTCATTGGAAATTGCAACCTTTCCAAGCCCCATGACATCACCCTTGCTATTGTCACCAAATGTGATGGAGTTGAGTCCACCATTGTCATTTTTGTCAAGTGACTTGAACATACTATCTTCACCGGTCATATGATTTGATGCACCACTATCAAGCACCCAATGCCTCCCTCCGGCTTTGTAATTTACCTACAAGAAGACATCAAGCTTTAGGTACCCATTTTTGCTTGGGTCCTTGAAGGTTAGTCACTAGAGTCTTTGGCACCCAAATAGCTTTCTTCTTTGAGCTCATCCATGGTGTACCAATGAATCTAGCACTCACACCACTCTCACTCTTAACAAGCATGTAAGAAGCACTCAACTTGTAAGAGGAGGCACTAGTGTTCTTGTTCTTGCATGCATGCTCTAGATGACCAACTTGCTTGCAACTCTTGCAATAGCTACCATTGTTCTTCACAAAACTAGTCTTGTGAGGAGCAAAAGCGGCCTTGCCTTTCTTGGGGGTATAGCCCAATCCCTCTTTGTAGAGAGAAGCTCTTTGGCTACCCAAGCACATAAGCAAGCGGTCCTCACCACCATAAGCCTTAGCCAAGGTGTGATTGAGCTCCTTGACTTCCTTCTTAAGAGTCTCATTCTCAACTACTAGTGTAGAATCACATGCATGATCAACACTACTAGATGAAGTAGAGGCATACGAGCATGAAGGGCCAAGTGATGCAACAACAATTGAGTCATCAAGTGAATCACATGATGTGGACACATTTTTCTTTTCTATGTTCACCACTTGTGGTTGCACTTTCTCTTGCTTCTCAACTAGAGAAGAATGAGCTTTTCAAGCTTAGAGTGAGCAATCTCTAGCTTCTTATGGTCTACCTTTAGACTCTCATAAGAAACCCTCAACTCCATAAGTTCTTGCTCAAGGTTTTGTTTATCCTTGCGCAAGCCCCTACATTCTTTCCTAGAGTCATTGAAAGCACCTTTGCAATCCTCAAGCATGACCCATAGTTCTTCTTTTGTGGTGTCATCATCATCATCACTCTCATCATCACTATCGGGTGGAGGTTTTACCTTAGTGGCCTTGGCCATGAAGCAAGACGATGGAGCACCAAATAGAGAAAGCTTCTCTTGAATGGCAATGCTTGCGTGCCCCTTCTTCTTCTTCTTCTTGGAATCTTCATCATCATCATCACTTGAGGAAGATGAATCACTCTCCCAAGTTGCCACATGAGATTTACCCTTCTTCTTGTGATGGGAGGAGTCTTTCTCCTCCTTCTTCTTCTCTTGCTTCTTCCTCTCCTTCCTCATGGCATCTTCATCATCACTTGCATATGGGCACTTGGCAATGAGATGATCCTTGCTATTGCACCGGAAGCACTTCATGGGACGGTCACTAGACTTGGATGAGCTTCTCTTGCCCTTGGACTGGTACCCCTTCTTCATGAGCTTCCCCATTCTCTTCACAAGGAGTGCCATTTGTTCACTCACTTCTTCTTCTTGCCCACTTGAGCTAGAGCATGGCTCATCTTCACTTGAAGACTCTTCCTTCTTCTTCTTGCCCTTGCTCTTGGATGATGTGGCCTTGAATGCCACACTCTTCTTGTCATCATCCTTTTTCTCACTCTCCTTCTTCTTCTTCTTCACCAACTCTTCCTTCTCATGATCTTCTCTAAACTCATCATCGGCCATTATCTCTTGAAGGACTTGGTTGGGAGTTGGCTTCTCCTTCATTGTTGTCTTCACCATGACGGTCTTCAACATATCAAATCTCTTGGGAAGACACCTCATGAACTTAGTGGAGAATTGAGAGTCCTTGATCTCTTCCCCAAGTCCCTTGAGCTCATTGACAATGACTTGGAGCCTATGGAACATCTCCGGCACACTTTCATCCTCCTTCATTGAGAAGCTTGCAAACTTCTCTTGCAACATGTAGGCTCTTGCGGTCTTGACACTTTCGGTGCCCTCATAAGCTTCTTCTAGCTTCTTCCAAATGTCATGAGCCACCTCAAGGTTCTTGATGAGCTCAAAAGCTTTATCATCAAGTGCCTCATGGAAAGCACTCACGGCAATGTCATTTGCTTGTTGCTTCTTCTCTTCGGCCGGTGTTGGCACCGCACCCTCAACAAGCTCAAACTTTGTCTCCACCACTTTCCACACCTCAAGGTTGATTGACTTGAGATGACTCTTCATCTTGAGCTTCCATTTAGCATAGTCATCACCTTGAAATGATGGTGCCTTCTTGGTGTTGTTGATATGCATAACCAATGCCATTGCTTCACCGTGGATGTTAATCCAACTCAAACAAACGGTGCCCGGCTCCGATACCACGTGAAAGGTCACAATGGCTAGAGGGGGGGGGTGAATAGCCTAATAAAATTCTAGTAATAAAACTAGACAACCCAATTAGATAGCAAGGCGGCAAATGTGCAAAGCAAGTGCTTCGACTACTCTATGCAAGCCGTCCTACCATGCAAGGCTACTCAATTTGATTGCACGCACAACAACGGTGATCAAGCTACACAAAGTCGGTTCACCGAAACCAACCAAGCAATTCTACCCACGGGATTTAAGCTACGCAATGAGTGGTTCCCGACCGACCACAACAAGCAATTTTACCTTGCGGAAAGTAAAGAGATGATCGAATGTTATACCGCTGCGAAGAGTAGAAGATAGCCAACCACCGGTGTAGAAGCCAATCACCTAGAGAGCTCAAGCAAGCACAAGGAGGTCGAAGCCTCGGCAATCACGAATCAACACAATGATTTTTACCGAGGTTCACTTGCTTCCCACAAGCTACTCCTCGTTGTGGCGATACACTTGCTTGGTGAGTTGCCCGCTCAATTGGCTCGGTGCCAAAGACCCCAATGGGGAGCCGCAATCTCCACACAAGACAAGGATCCACAAGCCACGAGCAATACACTAGAGTATCCTTTCGCGAACTCCCGCGGGGAAGGATCAAGAACCCCTCACAAGAACCCGGTGTGGCCTCGAACAATCACCAAGTCGAGCTCAACCACCACCCGCCTCCAAACCGTCTACGGTGACGGAATCACCGAAAGTAACAAGAATCTGCAGCCCACTCGAAGAACAAGTGCCTCTAGATGCAACTCTAAATGCAAATCACTTGTCTTGCCACTCAAATCTCACAAGAGATGCTCAAGAATGAAAGAGATGAGTGGGGGAGTGTCTCTCTAGCTCAAAGGATGCACAAGTATGTGAAAATGGCCAAGAGGAACTCCCCAAGCCGGCCAATGGTCTATTTATAGACCCCTCCACGAAAGTAGCCGTTGCCCCCTCGGGCTGGAGCTCCAGAACGCGCCGGACGCGTCCGCCGCTGCCCGCCGGACGCGTCCGGCGCTCTTCAGCGCGCCACGTCACCCGACCGTTGGAACTTCTCCGTTCGAATCCACCGACCGCCGGACGATGAATAGTGAACCGCCCGAGTCCGACGCGTGCGTCCGACGCGCGTCCGACGGGCGAGCCACGCACGAGCACGCGGAGCCAGAAACTTTCTGGTGCGCGTCGAGGACCGCGGACGCGCCACCGTCCGCGTCCAACGCTCATGCGCCCGCTCTGCCCGGCCCGAGCGCCGACTCCAGCACGCGCCGGACGCGTCCGGCCCGCCTGGCCCAGCGTCCGACGCTCAGAAACCTGCCACCTCTTTGTTTGATCTTCGATGTCGCACCGTCGTCGATCCAATCTCCAAACCACTTGTCCAAGGTGCTAACTCCACAGAGTAGATCACTCCTCAAGCACCGGAGTTAGCGTATCTTCTCAAGATCACGTCGATAAGTGTTAGCTCTCTAGTTAGCCTCTCATGCATCATGCAAAGTCACAACTAGAGGCACTTCGGACCGCGAATGAACCGAGGAAACCCCTCTTGATAGTCGGTTATCGATCCTAAATGTGGTCACACTTGCTAAGTGTCTCGACCACTAAACCGGAAAGCCCTATCAAGTATACCTTCGCCTTGATCTTCATGGGCGTTTCCATTCATCACCGGAGCTTGATCACTTCACATGTCCACCATGTTCGTCACCGTGATCACCATGCTCCATCATCCATCGTCACGTTGCTATGTGTCTAACCACACTTAGAGCAAAGCATTAGCAACGTTGAGTGTCATTAATTACCAAAACCAAACCGGAGCTTTCACCTTGGTTGGATGCCATCTTCTCCACAAGAGCTGTGGCTTGAGGAATAGTGAGTGATAAGAATGCACCTCCAGCAGCAGCATCCATCGTCTCACGTGTCTTGTTGCTAAGCCCATGGTAGAATGTCCGCATAAGCAGCCAATTCTCCATGCCATGATGAGGACACTCGAGGATGTAATCTTGAAAGCGCTCCCAAGCTTCGGGACAGGTCTCATCATGGTGTTCTTTGAAAGCTTGATATCTTCCCACGAAGAGCATTTGTCTTGCCCATGGGGAAGAACTTCACCAAGAAATTAGTGGAACATAATGCCCACGTAGTATTCTTCTCCTTATTGGCGTAGAACCATTGTTTTCGCTCTCCCCAAGAGTGAGAATGGGAAGAGCGAAGTAGTATAGCATCTTTTGGGACATCCTTGATAGTGAATGTGCTACAAATCTCCCGAAAGTGTTGGAGATGAGCACTAGCATCTTCATGGGCCTTCCCACGGGCCGGCTTGCTTGCACCATGTTGATTAGCGCAGGCTTGAGCTCAAAGCTCCTTCGATGTCCGCGTGGTCCGGTACGAATGTTGTCCGTAGTTGGAGCTGAGAACTCGCGGAGTGACTTGTTCGCCATGGCTTCAAACGCTGGTGTCAAGTCTCAAATGAAAGGTCGACTTTCTGCTCCTGACAAACTTCCAAGTTGAGTTGATGATGATGATTGATTGGTCTTCTTCAACCTGCGGCCGGCCTTCCCGAATAAAGCTTCGGATCATCAATATAATTATCGGGAAGAATTGTCTTTTTCATACATTACCACCGCATAAGATATAAAATAGACGAAAGACAAGGGTAAGGTCAGTATGAGTAGAGAATGGTGACGGTGCTCAATCTCATTATGTAGTGGAATGCTTTTGCTCATTATCCATTGGCTTTCAACCTTCCGAAGAACGGCGCCAAAAATGCTAGTTGACATTTCTAACGCCACTCGGTGTTAGGTTGTCATCCCCAACATGGCGCCAAAAATGCTTTGGTACTAAATAATGCAACTCTACTAGAAATAAATATGGGATCCGCAAGCGCACGATAATACCGATGTAGCATTTTAACCAGGAGTAATCCGGGTATCGTTATTTATAATTTTACCACCGGGAAGGGAAGGCACTTGGATAATGAGTGATGAGCAATGCACATGCGATAATGGAGAGCTTAACCTTGTCCGTATCGATCATCTCATACGGGGTAAGTGTCACATAAAATATAGGAATGAATGATAAGTGACATAAGATAAATGAGAGCATTTAGCCACATAAAATAATAGTAACGACCATCTCAACTTAGCACTCTAAGCTTATAACACTAGCATGGACTAGGGCGATCTAGGGTATAATCCTATGTTATTCTAACTATAAAGTCAAAGCATACAATGATTAGTGCAATAACATCTAGCAATCATGGCGGGAAAAGGTTACATCTATGCATAGTGATATTACCAGAGAAGACTAGAGACATAGCAATGACTTCAATGTAATAGGTTTATTCTGCTAGACCTATACTCGGGAGAAAGGCTACAAAGGACTCAACAAGACTGTCACTCCCGCGATCTAACTCATGATCCGGAATATAGGGTGCAATCGCAGATAAATACGGTATAGGCACCATGCCTACACAATATCTATCACTCACCCATTGGCCTAATGAGCAAGCGCTATACGATCCTATGCATAAACATAATTCTAGTCCAACTATGCTAAACATATAATCAAAGTAGATTATGAACGATATAATTGAGAACATAATCAAATAGAGCAAAGTCAAGTCTGATATAATAGAATAGAACAAAGTACTACTCATAGTATCACGAACAATGATGAATATTACAAGAATGTAGAGGGAATTACCAAGAACTCCGACAGATCCGGACTCCAAGCTAGGCTTGATTCCCTCTAGATCTATTCCTATGTAGCTATGCTACTAAACTATGGAGCTCTAATTGAGATGGTGGCTCGGCTTCTCTCGAATCCTCTCGGATGAATGAAGAGAGAATGAATTAGGGTTTCACCCGGGGCCGGGGGCTCGAATATATAGCCCCCTAGGATGAACCACAGACCCTCGGATCAAACCGACCTAAATGGACGATAATTATTCATTCTCAAAGGCGGTGGAGGCGGGATCCGCGAGACTCGACATGATTGGTCGAGGTGGGGTCGGCCGACTCCCCCTTGGGCGGCCTACCCGGCCTATGCCGGTGGGGCTCGGCTTCCGGGTTTGCCTTTTGGAGTCTTCTAGATTATACAATTTCACCCGTTCGGTCTTTATCTCTATGTAATCATGACATGTGGGCCTCCTTTGGTTCTCTTTTCGATAACCCCCGTGCGAAATAGATAATCACCAAAACTTGTGGAATTACATCGGTGTAACCCCTATATCTAATAGGTGAACTCATATTAGTCCTTTCTCTTGCTGCGTTGACGGTATAAAATTGATACTTAACGACCGTCAACACCCGCCGAAAGGTAACTCGGTATTTATCCACATTTTAAAATTGCATCTCTTATAATTTTCTTAGACATATTTATTTCTAGCATTGCATCATAAAAACTCTATGCCCCATATAAATAATTTTACGGTGTGTGACAACCTGTCAAAAATATTTTATCGTGGTGGCACAAAAATCTATCATTTCATGCATTTAAATTAGTTTACTCTCATTTAAAATTTTTGCATTGTTTTATTATTTTCATGGAACTTAATGCATGGTGGGTCCCTCACTTTGGGTCCCACATGTCATAGACTACACCTCACATACATCCCATCACAAAATTTCATCCACTTCCACTCACCTCCACTATCCTCTCTTTTCCACCTCCAAATCCACCCAACCGACAAATTTTTATGGATTGACAAAAGATCACGCAATGGCATGTGAAGGGGCAGCCGGAAGGCCACCACGGTGGGCGGCCGCCCCACCATTGGGCGCCCGCCCCTCACCTCGCCTCCTATAAATGGGCCTCCTCCCATGGCTTCCTTGCACCACCCACACTCCAGAATTTTAGCCAAACAAGCTGCTCTCGACTTTGAGTTTTCTGGAGAGCTAGAGAGAAGGGGAGGAGAGTAGAGAGAAAGAAGAAGTGAGTAGAAAAATTAGAGAGTAAGCAAGAGTTTAGTAGCAAGTGAAGGGAAAGGATAGTGCTGAGTAGATCATCATAAAATTAGTGGAGATGCTGTCCAAATAGTGTAAAGCCAATTTAAAAGTTAGGGGAGGTTCTGTCGAAATCAAGAACTGAAGTTTAGAAACATTCTTTGTGAAGAACGACTAACCCCTGGGCCACTAACCCTGGACGGCTAACCACTAACCCTGTGCTAATCCTTCTCTCCACTAGTGTTTGTCTCTTTTGAGCAACTTGCAGGATGAAGGGCGTCCTCAAGGGGATTTACGGAGCCGTCAAGAACATCGGGACAAGGAGTTCATCTCGCGAGTCGGTGGCCGGCTCCGACATGAGTGTCGACCCTCCACCAACAGCACCTCAACCAGCACCATCAGCATCTTGAAAAGTTCTCATGAGAACATCCGACCTCGTCCTAAAGACCGCCCAAGAAAAAGAGATATACAAGAAGCTCAAGAACAAGCACTTCACTCACACGCCAATCATCGATCCAACACTTCTGCTGGACACAGGTATGGCCCATGAATTTGACACAATTTTTCCGCTAGTTGGATGGACTTCATTTGCAAACCTCACGAGAAAGGGATCAAACTTTTGACCATAGAATTCCTTAGCACCCTCCGACACACGGAAAATGGGGTTTATTTTAGAATGTTTGCTCGAAATTTTCTCAAATGCTCGTGGAGAAAACTTAGCGACCTCCTCGGTTTCCCTCAAGATCTTTGTCATAGACTTAAATGCAGCACTAGGTGATTTCGACGCGCATAGGTTTTGGAGTTGCATTGCTAGAGGACCTTATCACCTAGCGCACCGCACCGCAGACATAGAGCATCCTACGCTTAGATTCTTGCATCGCTGGATAGGAGCAACCTTTTTTCCCCGAGACGATGAAAGTAAGATCAGAATAGTCGACTTGCAGCTGATGTATGCAGCTGTCAAGAAAAAGAAAGTGTCTCCTGTACACCTCTTGGTAAACCATTGGATGACTGTCCCCACTTATAGAGTAGGGAGAGTAGGCGTTTGCTCACTCATCACTCGCATTGCCACAAACTTGAAATTGTTAGAGGGAGCCACTTTTGAGTACATTGAGCATCATAGAGAATTTTATGACTATTACACTTTTGTCCAAGGCCACTTGCTGAAAAAGACGAAGGGTGTTTTGTATGCGACTTATGGGAGTGCCTCGATCCGGTTACCTAACCCAGAGCTGGCTTTGTACCTTGTGCAAGAATATCATGTTGAGTTGCAGGCAGCACCGGTGAATGAAAGAGCACCCCGAAGAGTCCGCTCGGAGAGGGTAACAAGTGATCGTGAACCCGTTTGGCGTGGCGCCGAAACCGCCCCAGAGGAACCAGCACATGCCAGTTTCAATGAGTGGGAAGTACCTCATCACCATTCACTGATCCCATGGGTGTACCCACCACAAAGCCAACCCTCACAACCATTCTATGGCTACCACCCATCATACACCACTCCAGGACCATCAGGAGAAGGACCCTCACAACTACCAAGATACTCTTGTGACCCCTTTGGTACAACCGATGAAGAAGAAGAACCACACCATGATTTTGAGCCACGTCGCCACTCTGATGCAATTGGGTTTATTTTTACCCAGCAGCATTATGATGAACAAGTAGCATTCCAACACAACACCACCGCCACTCTGAATCGTCATGATCAGAGGTGGAATAACCAGCACCAGTGGAACCTCAACACCTCCCAAACACTTGGCACCATTCAAGAGAATCAGGGAGAAGCCACCTCATGTCTTTGCACGACTGGTGGACATGTTGAGCATCCACTATCCACGCCGCCGCAAGACTAGCTTGCGGGAGGACCCCATTATCAAGATAAGTATTTTTTCTCTTTCGGTTTGTTTATTGTATTTAAAAAAAATCAGAAAACCTAGAAAAACCCAATAAAAATTTGCTTGCTGTTTCAAGAGTTTGTTTAGTTTGCTTTCTTTAAAAGTGTGATTGTTTACATTTCAAGTTTGCCTTAAGATGAAAACCAAATAAAAAGAGTGTGTAAGTTTGTTTTCGATTCGGTTGCTATAAATAAAATTGTGTAGACTTGGAACGCATGATGAAAATGATGAATAGTTGCTCTGCCTAATTCTTTGCAAGTACCTAGCTTTAAATTTGAGTTCTCCCAAGATTTGGATATACTGTTTGACAACTGGATTTACTCTACACCTTAAACCTGCGGGAGCATATGCTTAAACTAAGTCTAGGTAGTTGACGGACATGATATGATGATAGTCTGAGCTGCTATTCATTATGTTTCAACGTGCTACTAAATTCTGGAGATTTGTTTGTGAAAGTTATAAATGTTTCATGATGAGTTCCTTATATGACAGAGAGCTAAAATTCCTACCACAGCCAAAACTTGATCATTAGGATAGGAAGCCTCCTCATTTGTTTAGGGCTCGTGCTGTCGGCTGTGTCGAATCCTTATGAACTCATCATACAGGTAAATCTTGGTTTCACACACACTCACATTCACCCCTGCAACTTCTACCCTGGAAGTACGCACGACATAAAGCCTATCGTCATTCATTGAAATTATTCCACTCTTACACTGAGAGTGAACACCAAAAATATCCCCCTGTTCATTTTGCTAGCCATATATCCAAGATCATAGCTCCAAATATCATTTGTCATTCCCTATGTACAGTTGTCATATGAGAAGTATTCCATTCTTTTTTTTTTGGGGCTGCAAGAAATATCTAAAAAAAAGAAGAAAAGAAAAAAAAGAAAGAGAGATTTATGAGCCCAAGTCTTTGTCAAGTTTTCAAAGTTCAAGTTTCCAAATTCAAAGTTCCAAGAAGTTCAAGTGTTGAAATAGTTCCAAGTTTCTTCCAAATAAAGGAGCATTGATAGTTCTTATTGTGCACCCCTTCTCCCCCACAAATATTTCTCTCTATTATATCATTCACATATAAAACCACACATGCACAAACCGATTGGTTGCATGTTGAGTTCCTTCGGATCCATGGTTCGATCAGGCCAATGCATTAGTTCTCCACACCTATGAGCTCCACATAAGCCTTTATTAGAGTAGGGTGAGAGAGAGAGAGTGAAGGCTCATCTATAAATGCCTTGAACCACAAATACCATATATTCTGAGAGTAAGAGAGAAGGCATATCTTCTTTCAATGCCTTAGAGAGGATCCAAAAATACTACATATTGAGAGACTTGAAAGGGTCGTATTAAGGAACTCTGAGTTTTGTATTGAAAATCTTGTAAAAACTCCAGAACAGAGGTGGAACAACAGAGCATGAGACAACAATGCTTGATTTAATTGTTCTGTCTTTCAACTACTCAAGACCCAAGTGCAGGTAAAAGCCCCATGGTTGAAGGAAACATGAGTAAGTTTGGAAGTTATGATAGTCCACTCTAGTCTGGGGATGAATTCTTGTTTAGAGCATACGTACTTGTGAAGCATGAAAGCATTGCAGCAACTCCTGATCCACCTTCTGTAGCTGTTTGCTCAGGGTCGAGCAAAGGGTAAGCTTGGGGGTGTTTGTTGACGGTTGTTAACGATCAATTTTACATGTCAACTAAAGAGAGAAAGAGGGGCATAATCTGTTCACCACCATAGACTTAGGGTTTACACCGACAAATTCCACAAGTTTTGGTGAATATGTGTTTTCACGGGGATTATCGAAAAAACATCCAAGAAGGCCCACATGTCGGGATTACATAGAGAGAAAGACCGAACGGGTAAAAAGAACAATATGGAAGACTCTGAAAGGCAAACCTTGGAAGTGGAGCCCCACCTGGCATAGGCTAGGGGCGGCCGCCTCTAGGGTTGGGGCGGTCGCCTCCCCACCTCAGCCAATGAGATGGAGTCTCGCGGATCTTGCCTCCACCGACTTTGAGGAACAATAAAAATCGTCCATTTAGGTCGGTTTGATCCGACGGTTGTGGTGCCTGCGAGAGGGCTATATATTCAGGGCCCCTCCCCCTGGGTGAAACCCTAATTCATTCAAGAATTCATTATTCGAGAGGTAGCCATCAAGCAAAGCCGGGGTTTAGAGAGATCTCTCCACCGGAGAATTAGAATAGCTACTCTAGTTCTTCAAGTTCTACATAGGTTTAGACTAGATAGAGGAAGAATCGGCGCTTATGCTCGGAATTCCGGATCTTCATCATCAAGAATTTGGTATTATCTTGTATCTATTCTTGTGACTTTATTCTAATATCATTATGTTTCTATTTATTATGTTCCTAGTTTATTCTAGTTCTACATTTGATATGGTTATGATTGATAATAAGTTTATGTATATGTTTGCAAAGCGCTTAGCTCTCTTCGCGGAGGGTTAGGTGGTAGATTTCATGTGAGCATGGTGCTTAGATGCCGTTTACTGCAAATGCACCCTATTGGTGGGTCGTGTGGTAGATCGCGGAAGTGACAGTTCCGTTGAGTCCTTTGTATTCCATCCCCCGTTGGTAGGTCTAGCAGAACCAAAGTTGCATAGGAAGTCCCGCTATGTCTTGGCTTTTTATAGCAATGATCCTTATACATAGATGAAGAGTCTTTTGCTATATGTGATAGTGTAGCGTTGGAGTAGATGAATGACTTAGTAGATTAGAACCTACATAGGATTTCTATTTCTTGTGCTAATCAGATGTCAACCTACTTTTTGTGAGTAGTCTATATCTAATCTCGTGTGATTTATACCCCGAGCTTTATACTTTATATTCCCTTATTTATCATGGTTTACCCCTCTGCCAAAGTATGTGACAGTACAATCAATCACTCATAAGTAGTCGTGTTTAGCAAGTTCACCTCATTGTTTAAGTCCTTAGTTCTTTCCCTTGAGCTAAATATAAATTACGATACCTGGAATACTTCCTGGTGAAGTGCTATGATGGTGTATTATCTCGTTCGCTTGATCCCATATTTTCTTTACTAGAGGAGCGGTTTCTATACCAACACTTAGCGCCATGCTAGGGATGACAACTTAGCGTGAGTGGTGTTAGAAGTGTCAACGTGCGCGAAGCCTGAGGCGCGAGCGTGCCGATCTGGCGCCGCTCCGCCCGGGTTTTCTTCCATCTCTCGTCGATGATCTTTGTTTGATTTTTGAATTTGCTTTGTGATTTTGATTCCTCGGCGCGAAAATTGGATTTTGATTGAAAATCTAGAGGATTTTTGATATTTTGGACATAAAATTATTTTTGTGTGGGAAAAAAAAATCCTAGAAAAAATTCAGAGAGAAACTAGAGGGTTCCCACAAAAATATATATATAAATAAATTTTTTTTTAGATAAACACAAGGAAGATAGAATAAATGAAAGTCATGCCTTGAATTAAATCAAGGAATTATCCGGCATGACTAAATCTATTCTATCAATTTCTTGGTCTATCCTTGCACGATAAGAAGGCTCAAGGAAAGGTTTCAAGCGGTGACCATTTACCTTTGAGATGTTACCGTTGTCGTCCTGGATCGTGATTGCGCCATGAAACGATGTGTCGACGACGGTATATGGTCCCTTCCACTTGCTTCTAAGCTTTCCATCACCGAATAATTTTACCTTGGAGTTGAATAGCAGGACCTTGTCGCCCTGCCGAAACTCCTTGGGTTTTATCCGGTTGTCGTGCCACCTTTTTGTTCGCTCTTTGTAGAGCTTGGCACTGTGGTACGCCTTCTCTCACCATTCATCAAGCTCAGAGATTTGCCGCTGGCGGTTTCTTCCGGCTAGCTTGAGGTCCATGTTCCAGCTTTTAATTGCCCAGTAGGCTCGATGTTTGAGTTCTACTGGCAGATGGCAGCTCTTTCCATACACAAGCTGGAACGGTGACATGCCAATGGAGGTTTTGTAGCGAGTCCCGTATGCCCGAGTGCATCCAGCAGCTTACTTTTCCATCCTTTCCCCATGTCGTTGACCGTCTTCTCGGGATGTTTTTGATTTGTTTGTTCGAGGTCTCGGCTTGCCACTTGGTTTGTGGGTGGTATGGTGTGGCGATGTTGTGCTTTACCCCCAGCTCTCTCAGGAATGCTCTGAAGGTTCGATCAACGAAATGTGATCCTCCATCGCTTATCACCATGCGTGGTGTGCCAAAATGAGGGAAGATTATTTCGTGGAACATCCTTCGGGCATGTTTTGCGTCAGCTGCTCGGCATGGCATGGCCTCCACCCACTTGGAGACATAGTCGACAAAGAACAAGGATGTACTCGCCGCCTTAGGATTTCGGAAGGGTCCCATGAAGTCAATGCCCCACACATCAAATATTTCTATTTGAAGGTTGAAGTGGAGGGGCATTGCGTTGCGAGCTGTGATACCACCCTGGAACTGGCACTTCCGACACCTCCGAATGAATTCTTTGGTGTCGGCATACATCGTTGGCCGGAAGAATCCGCACTGCCAGATTTTTGCTTGGGTGCGGAATACTCCGTAGTGGCCTCCGTATGGTGCCGAGTGACAAACTTTCAATGATTCGCATCTCTTTCCGCTGTCGGCACACATCTTCTTAGTATGCCGTCTCGAGCACACTCGGTACGGTGCACGGATCATCCCACGATGATGATGGCTCTCAACCTCCGGCTTTTTCCTGCTTTCTCGGTGTGGTACATGTCCGCAACCATGTAATTCACAATGTTTGCATACCGGGGGTTGGAGTCCGTCACGCCAATAGCATGTCATCGTGAAGGAAGTCATTGATGGGCAGATCCTGCATGTTAGTGACTTGCAAACGCGACAAATGATCTCACTTTGTATTCTCTACTCCTTTCTTATCTTTTATTTCTAGATCGATCTCTTGGAGCAAAAGAATCCAGTGGATCAAGCGTGGTTTCGCGTCTTTCTTAGTGAGCAAGAATTTCAAGGCGGCGTGATCTCGTGTAAATGATCACTTTTGCGCCCACTAAGTAAGACCGAAACTTGTCGATAGCGAATACTACAGCAAGAAGCTCTTTTTCTGTTGTGGCATAGTTGAGCTGAGCTCCTGTCAAAGTCTTGCTGGCATAAGCTATCATGTGATGCTTTTTATCTTTGGTTTGGCCTAAGACCGCACCAACAGCATAATCGCTTGCATCACACATGATCTCAAAAGGTAGAGACCAATCGGGAGGTTGGATGATAGGTGCAGAGATGAGTGCTTGCTTGAGAGCGTTAAATGCTTTCAAGCACTCATCGGTAAAATCAAAAGGAGCATCCTTAGCTAACAGGTTCGTGAGGGGTCTAGAGATTTGCGAAAAGTCTTTGATAAGTCTTCTATAGAACCCCGCATGACCTAAGAAGCTACGGATTCCTTTTACGTTTACCGGGGGAGGTAGTTGCTCGATAACCTCTATCTTAGCCTTATCTACCTCGATTCCCCTCTCAGACACTAAGTGTCCCAGGACAATGCCCTCTCGGACACCTTTGCAAGACCCTGTCTAAATTTTTAAGACAATGATCGAAAGTTTTTCCATAGACGGTGAAATCGTCCATGAACACTTCCATGATTTCTTTGATCATGTCCGAAAAGATAGACATCATGCACCATTGAAACGACGCGGGTGCATTACACAACCCGAACGACATCCTACGGTACGCGTACGTTCCGTAGGGGCATGTGAAGGTCGTTTTGCTTTGATCATCCGGATGGATGGGAATCTGATGATATCCCGAATACCCATCAAGGAAGCAAAAGAAGGAGTGTTTCGCTAACCGTTCCAACATTTCATCAATGAAGGGGAGCGGAAAGTGATCCTTCTTTGTTGCCTTGTTAAGTTTCGGTAATCAATGCACATTCGCCATCCGGTGATAGTTCGTTGAGGTATGAGTTCATTTTTAGCATTCTCAATGACTGTCATTCCTCCCTTTTTGGGAACCACTTGGACTGGGCTAACCCAATCACTATGTGGTACGGGATAGATTATCCCGGCATGAAAAAGTTTCAGGACTTCCTTTTTCACAACTTCTCGCATCGCATTATTCAGCCTACGCTGAGGTTCCCGTGAAGGTACGCTAGATGGCTCTATGGGAATGCGATGGGTACAAAGCGTTGGACTTATCCCTTTAAGATCGTCTAGACAACACCCGAAGACCGACTTATGCTTTTCTAGGACGGCTATGAGTTTGGTCGCCTCCTCATCACTAAGTTGGTCACTTATGATGACAGGAGTTTGGGTGTCGCCGTTCAGGAAAACATAACGTAAGCCTTTGGGTAAGGGCTTAAGCTCAACCGGAGGTCTAGGCGGTTTCTCCCCTATAGGAAGATCAACTGCCCCCGAACTCGTCTTTTTCTTCTATAAAGAATTCGGCATCTTTTTCTAAAGACGACTCGGGTGACTCAAACATGTCAACCGCTAGAACCTCTATGGGCACACTAGGGGGAGATTCGGCCACTGAGTTCCTGGCTCTAGTGACTTGAATCGGGAATGTTTCTCTCCCTAGTTTCATGTTGATTTCCCCTGTTTTTGATGGATTGTCAAAGAGTGTTTCCAGGGGATGCCCAATGAGTACGTCGAATTCCTGGATGTCAAAGACAATGAAGTCTAGGGCCATTTCGACATCTCCATGGTGGAGCGTCACGTTATGTACAATCCCTAGTCCTTTTTGAATAGAATCTGGTGTTCTTAAGGACCGTGTCGTTGGGGTAAATGACTCTACTCCTAGACACATGGATGCATAGGAGTGGGACATTATATTCGCCCCAACGGTGGGATTATACAAGACATCCACCCATTCCCGCTGGATTTTGCAGCGGCGGGTAGAAGATAGAGCACGAATCTAAATTACTTTAGACAAGAGCTCACCTTCTGCCAACCATTCCGAGCTCAAAACAGAAGTTAATTCTCTAACGGACTCCTTGAGAAAGAATTCATCAAGGGGTTCGCTAGGAGCGACGGAATTGGTGGTTTTGTGCGACACTCATATTTCGAGGTGTTTCCTAAATTTTCGAAAAGTTCATCCTCGAAGACCGGAAGATCCATGGGTTCTTCCGTCTTAGGTTCTGGTTCGGGAGAGGGTCTCTCTATGGATTGTGAAGGTTCGGCTGATGCCGAAGAGACATCCTCTTTTATTGGCTCGGGTTCTACACGGATAGGTTCTAAGGGAGGAGCATTCTCTTGGATGCGATCCAAGAGAGCTTGCCCTCTTCTATGGTTTTGTGTCTTTGGAACGACCCTCCGGCCAGCTACATCGAGCAATAGGGCAGAATTTTCTGTCTAATCCTAACCAAAAATGTTGCAAGAGCACATGGTTAGGAATAGACAGATCCGGGCCCGACCGTGTTAGGATCAAAAAGCGTTCCCAGGCTGCACTTATGGTTTCATTCTCTTTTTGTTGGAAGTTGAGCACCTCCTGTCGTAGAGAAGCGACATGAGAAATAGGGTAGAATGTGAAGCAAAAATGCTTACGCAATTCTTCCCAATCTCCGTTTACTTTCCCTACGTTTTGGGTGTACCATTGCTTCGCCTTCTCATGGAGGGAAAAGGGAAACAATTTCCACCGCAATGTATCTTGTGACATGCCCGCAATGGTCAGGCATGCACAGAGTTGCTCAAACTCCCATAGGTGATCATATGGGTTTTCATATTCCAAGCCTGAGAAGGCTTGGTCCCGAACCATGGCTATAAAGCCAGGGCGGAGCTCATACTCGGAAGCTGTGATAGGCTTCGAGGATTGGGGTGTTTGAATGAGCTCGCCCTTCGGAGCGGATAGTTTGTAAATGGTTGGTTGCTCCATGAATATTTTTGTTTTCTAAAAATAAAACAAAAGAAGTGGAGCAAAGATAGGTCAAGGTACACGGCAATCTAGGTTCGAGCTAACGCAACAATCGTTCCTCGGCACGGCGCCGAAATGCTTGTTGGCGTTTCTTAGCGTGTGCAGCCAAATCCGCAAGCGCACGGAAATCACCGTTATAGCACTTCACCCGGTGAGTAATTGGGTATCGTATTTCTTTCACGAAGAACGGCTTGTGAGTTAATTCTAAACAAAGGTTGCCCAGAGATGGAGTAGGATAGCTTAGGTAATGAGGTTTTCTAGGGTAATGGGCCTAAGAGATGGCTAAACTCGTTGCTATACGTCTCACTTCGGGCACCGGATCGCACCTGGTCTGCCAAGTGATGCCGGCCTGTGGCTCTACGTCGTAGCCGGACGTGGGGGATTACAAGGGACGGACAGGGCTATCACCACCTGCCGCCTACCACCTCAGCCGTGGACTACGAGGCAAACGAAGGTAGGTCCTAGCCTAGACACCACGTCTATGCTAGTTGCTACAACTCTAGCGGTGATCAGGAGCTCCCGTCTCTATCAGGGGTCCTCTTACTAGAGCTTCCGTCACGAGGACGAACGACGAACCCGCAAGAAGATAACAAGCAAGAATAACTTACTCAAAGGTATTACCGAAAGATAAACACGATGTCTTACTTCAAGTAGCAAGACGTCGTAGAGGTACAAGCGAGGAGGGAGCCGACAAATCCGGCACTCCGCCCCGTGGAAGGCTAGCTTCCCGAGAGCTCTCTTGGAGAGATGCTCTACTCTTGCACCTCTCTCACTCCTTACTTCTATTCTAGCTAGGCTAGGTAGAGTGGCTCTACTCTCTCTATTGTACACTTGTGGAATGGAGATATGGTGAAGAGTGAGAACTAAAATGAATAATGAGTTGTTTTTTGAAGGAGGAGGCTTGCCCATGCTTATATAGGAGTGGGATTGTCGGTTTCCGCAGGGCAAATGTCGAAAACACCCCCGGACCGACCATCAGAGGCGGCAAACGAACCGACCAACCAGAGCTGGGCCCGGGCCGTGCTCAAACGGGCGCGCGCGCGCCTCAGGCGCGCCCGCGCCTGGTTGGGCCCCGCCGGCCTTCAGCTTTGGTCGGTTGCCTCCTTGTTGGGCCCCTGGTCGGCCCATGCTGGTGATTCTGGTTGCCTTGGCCTCGAATTTGGATTTCTCCGCTTTTTCTCTTGTTTGCTTGGACCAAAAATAAAAGGTGTTTTTACACAAGTGTTTTTCTTCATGACTTGGTCCATTCTGGGTGTATTTCAGATATGTCCTGCAAAACAAAGAATCTGCACCACACTGTGGAAATAGTTAGAGTAGAGACCTATTTTAGGTTAGAATTAGTGTTTCCTAGGCTAAAGTTGGCGGGGTTAGAAATGAGTTAAGCACCGCCAACAATTTCCAGACCCAACGGATCTATTAACCGACGAACGCGGAAGCATGATCACCATAGAAGAAAATACGCATACGAGAACGACACCAAGGCACGATGTTTTTTAACGAGGTTCGGCGATGTGCTTAATCCTCGGGGCAATGACTACGGGCGCTCCTCCCCATAAACAGCAGCTATACCGGCATCCGGGTGATCCCGTGGCCTTGCCGCCACCCAAACCAGCCGCTAAGTCGTCTCACGGTTACAACAGGGGTGACCTCATATTTATGGCCCCCTAGGACATAGAGTCCGACTACAACTCTATCCTAGCCCCTAATACAACTCAAGTCCAACGTAACCAAACGGTACACATATTCGACACATATCTAAGAAACTCCACCTTGGCGAATATGCACGCCACCTCGAAGTCGTCTGTAACACCCCGGCCCAGAGCTTAACAGGATTAATAGGATACTCATACCAATAAGTTGCAACTTCTTTTCCGGAAACCCATCTTCTAAAAAACTTTAAAGTTAAGCGTGCTTAGCCTGGAGCGATGGGTGACCGACTGGGAAGTCCTTCCCGGGTGCGCATGAGTGAGGACAAAGTGCGCAGAAAAGACTAGTGTTGGTCTGTGAGGGCAGTCTATGTCCTAGTTAAGCGACCAGGTATAAGCGGGCCCGGCCTCGGAGGGGCGGGACGTTACATCGTCCATGCGCGAACCTCCATGTACCCGAAATTGAGTTGTTTCCTTTGCAGCTCCACACGCGCTGCCCAATAAGTCTCATCACAGACTCATTGCAAACAAGAGACTCCGCTATGCAACAATTTCATACTCCATGACTCCACCTGTAGCTGTGCACCCGTTTCTTTAATCACCACAGTCTTTTGAGTAAATTAGATCCATCTTCAGCTCTAATATGCCTGACTACCTGAAGCACGTCTGCTCGTTGTCACCACATGAGCTAACTGAATCCAACGCCATACTCGACCTGACTGCATACTGACACCGAGAACTTCACGACCGCTATCTGAGTCACATATGAAAATCCACCACAATAGCTTGCTCTTCCTTTTTCACTGCAATGCTACGCGCCTGCAGCCCCTACCAGATTACTCCAGTTGCAAGTACAGACATCCACCGTCTATACTTCCTTCCATCTCAGCCCTTAACGCCCTTCGATCCACACTGTGACTTGAATCGATCCGCGTACCTTGCTGTCTTGGAAGCACACAAACTCCACCAATGCAAAACTTGCATCCCGGGTTTGCACCACGTGTCGCCACGCCACAGAGAACGAAGAACTCGATCACCCGCCACGATCCAACGTCGTCATCGTTGATCCCGTCGTCGTCTCTCTGCCTCGATCACGGTATGACTAGCATGTCACCGCCAGCCTCTCCGCCATATCCGCGCTGCTCACAAGCCTTGTCAACTGCCCTGCCGCTTGCACACGACAAAGTCAACCCACTTGATGAACATCGCCCATTGTCCACCGTCACACGGTTACGAACAACCGCCGATTGCTTTGGATGCAATCTCCCGTGGACTTCTCACTCTGTTTTATGGAGGTCGGCAACACAGCCACACGTCCAGATCGACTCAGACTCTAGACGTCTCCACCTGGAAAATAATTCCCGTACGTCTCCGTCTCTTGTCCGCCTGGAACACTGTCCTCCTTTTTTTTCATGACACTCCGCAATATCCCGTGGATTTCTGTGCACTTGGATCGGTATATCCGTTTGTAACGCAACAAACCAAAACAATCTCAGACAAGGAAACCGACAAATCTAACCAGACCAAGCACAAGTCCCCAAGTCAAACACGTCACGTACAGCTCCTCTCCTAAACCAGGCCTGATTCCTTGCATGCACATGGTACATGTTCATTATCGAACACCATGTAGATACCCAAATCTTCCTCCAAGGAGATCAACTGCCGTACGCCTTTACTTGACCATACTGGACGCCCACGACAGCGAGGTTCATGACACCTCCGTCAAAAACACGATGAGTCCACCATGGCCTGCGCCATCATCGTTACTTCTCCAGCAACGATCACCGATCAAAATTGAAATCTCATCAATCTGATCCCGAGCCGAAGCCGCCGTCTTCATCCACGACGTCTTCCGGCCGCACCGTCGATCCCGGCCATCACGTCTGATCGACCCCTATCGAACAGCAGCCACCAGCCGCCATCAACCCGATCTCCACGTCTGGAACGATCCCTGTTGACTGCAGCCCATTGGACGGTTCGAGCCACTCGCTCAAAGTTTCCAATTCCACCGATCGAGTTGTCGATTGCCGCCATGCTCCACCTTGCGCCATGTCCTTCGCCGGACACACCCGTGCAAGCCTTGCGCGGTGTGGAACATATCCATCGCGCCTCCTGCGATCTTCTTCTATAAACCATAGAGCTGATACCACTTGTTACAAAACACGGTTAATTTCCAGACCCAACGGATCTATTAACCGACGAACGCGGAAGCATGATCACCATAGAAGAAAATACGCATACGAGAACGACACCGAGGCACGATGTTTTTTAACGAGGTTCGGCGATGTGCTTAATCCTCGGGGCAATGACTACAGGCTCTCCTCCCCATAAACAGCAGCTATACCGGCATCCGGGCGATCCCGCGGCCTTGCCGCCACCCAAACCAGCCGCTAAGTCGTCTCACGGTTACAACAGGGGTGACCTCATATTTATGGCCCCTAGGACATAGAGTCCGACCACAACTCTATCCTAGCCCCTAATCCAACTCAAGTCCAACGTAACCAAACTGTACACATATTCGACACATATCTAACAACACCTTTCATTTTAATATCATGAGACATACCAGAAATTGAAGATCAATTTTAGATTTATAAAAAATATATAGAAGCGTTTCATCAACCTATTTGTTTTATTCCAAGAACACCCCTCTCTTATCAGTTTTGTTTCGTATCATATGACAAAATGTTTATTAGATTGTTATCAGTATTCTTTCTGTGTATCTTGAACAATCCTGTCTATGCTCAAATTCTGGCTCCAGTGGATCTTCTCCCTACAAATATGAGATTTTTTACATTGCTTGGTAGGAACCACCGGTTCCTCTAGGTAGGATTTCTCGCAGCTCATCTGACGTATCAAGAGCTAACTAAAAATAGCTGAGGGCACATTAGTCATTTTGTCATCGTCATTAAGTTTCCTGTCGTGGCACCGAGGCAACACATGAAAGGGCCTCGCCGCCGCCGCCACCGGATGCACGGGGAAGACCAGCCTAGGCCAATTTCTCATGCCAACCGCCTGGACGGGCTCACCGTCAACTATTTGCAGGACGCGAGCAGCGAGCTTCTCTGAAGATCTGACATGCGACGGCGCCGCTGACTCCCGCATCCAGCATCCCCTGCGCCTGGCATTGCCACTGCTCCGACGTGCTGCTACGCCAGCCAGGAAACAGCCAGAGCTTCTTGCTACGCTAGCCATGCTTGCGAGGTTGCCCACCCTCTCCATCGACAAGTGGTGTGGAGCTCCTTGCCGGCCGCATGATTCGTGGTCGGTGCCTCCCGCTCCTGATCCTTCTCGCTATCCTCGCATTGCCTGTCGGTCCTTCTCAACTGCCCATGGCGCTGCCGCTTGCTCGCGTCTGGGCTGCACCACACCACCCGCCCGCCGACGCGCCTGGCCCATCGATAACTCGTGCGTCTTTCCTTCGATGGATCGTCGCTTCAATCCTCCCCATCATGGCTCATGGGTCTTTCCTTCTGACCATGCAGTTAGCATTGCTACTGGTGCTCATGTTCACGGTGACAGTGTTGGTTCAGAGCCAGAGCCGAAGCATGGCGATAGTCGCCATGGCATGCACCGACGATGCGGTTCACAATTCTGGAGCAATTAGATGCTTGAGTCATTTGCCAGCATCTTTATCCACGGCGATCTGCTAGTGTACGGTGATGTTGTGGGGTTGGAGTCTTGGAGATATGCTCGCGGCTGTGGTTGCTTGCACCTGGGAGCGATCTACTAGTACGGCGATATGTGGGTTGGAGACATGCTCGCCGGTGCCGCCGCTGTGGTCGCGTGCATTTGGGAGCAGCGCCGCCAGCGCTCAAACATGAATGAAAGGAGAGATGAGAACTTGCACAAATCAGAGGCGGTTGTGTGAAAATACTATTGTACCCTTTAAATTTAATTTAAAAATAATTTTTTACTTACATATTTCTAGTTCCGGACCCACGTATTTCTGGTTCCGGCCCACAATTTAAGTTCCTCTACATTGGTTCCTCTTATTTTATAGCCATCTCATCTATCCAAATGGATGACTCAAATTATTTCCAAGCACCGTAAAATTTCTCAATATTATCTATTGTACAGTGGTACCGTGGCAACCTTCCTATGACGTTGCTGTCAGCTTCTGGTTCTGCTTTTTCCTCGTACCTTTCCATTCCACCCAAGATTTCTGCTGTTGACAAGTCAGCCATCGACTTGAGGCTGGTTGGTCCTATGCCATGGGAATAATTCTGGTCCATGCCTCACGCGTTCTTGGGGGTGTCTATATATATCATTTAATTTTGTAGCGGTATCCAAGATGTGATATAAATGTCGAGCTCTGTGCTTTGCCGTCTACTCAAAGTCTTCAAAGTCTTCCTGTGTGCATGTCACTCTTGAGAAATTTCCACGATGTCGTTCCCCAATAATTTACCTCTCTATATTTATTTTGTATAGTCGTACAACTGGCTCCACTGGATAAATTCACATAACTCTGCAACCGCCTTTTGTCAAATAAACAGGAGTACTACATATGGTTACATTAGGAATCTAGGGATCCTACAACTAGTTCAACATCACCAGGTTTTGATTTCCTCTACACATGCAAAATTGATGAATCTTAATGGACATTCTGACTCCTATATGTATTGATAGTATTTTGCTTTTTTACAATTGACCATGCAGAACAGTCAATTCTACAAGTTGCACTGATGGTCAGTTCTGCAGCAGCCCGTACAAATCAATTTCTAGATCCGGCTGTAGAACAGCCTCTAAAAATCGTTCATTTGTAGAGGCCGCTGGGCCAACCATCTCTACATAGTCATCCTAGCCGCCTCTGAAGAAATTTTTTGTAGTACAAATAATAAATAACCTAAATCATATCATAGTCGAAGTATATTTTTTGGGTAACAATACGATGTGGATACTTATGTTCTATACGTTTATTAGTCCATAGTAGACTTGCTCGGTTCCCTGTATGGAATTCTAGCACACAACGGGACACGCTGCCCAGTGCCCACACCTGACGCATTCCTAGTAACTTCCATTGGTGTGTCTTCATATATCAGTCCACTCTGGTAATCTCCGCGATTTGGTCTGTACTGTACATCAAGCTCACTGCTACTTTGCCCTCTATATTCAAAGTCCTCCTGCGTGCCTATCAATCTTGATAAATTCCTTGATGTCCCTCTCGTAAATGAAGTACCTCTCAATATGTATGCACAACTGGCTGGCTGGCTGGGCAGGATAGATTCCCCAACTCTTGTGTATGAGTTGCTGTGGTGTGAACTTTCAGAAACCCTACAGCTAGTTCAACTGTTCAACCACGCCAGGTTTTCATTTCCCCTCTGCACTTGCAGTCAATTATAGATTTTAGACTGATGAATAATAGGGGACGTATATGTATGCAATATTTTTACTCTCTCTGTGCATGCAGGATAAACGATTCCACAGGTTGCTTTGGTCAGTCTTAATGGCAGCACAGATGGTCGGTTCTGCACTAGCCCAGGAGGCTCTTAACGAAGTCGTATCAAGAATCAAGGATCGTTATGCGGAGAAGTCAGATGCAAAGGACTACATAGAGAGGATGGAGATGGCACACATCAAGCTAGAAGCCGCCCTTGAGACATCCAACAAGTGGAACATCACCAGCGCACCACTGGTGCGTTGGCAAAGCAAGATTAAGCGTGCCACACAGGAGTGTGACGACACTTTGCGCCGGTGCAGGCAGAGATTGCAAGAAGATGAAGAAGCGAAACAAGGGCTACAGAGCTCCTCCTTTCCTAAGAGGTTCGCACATACTGCCATGTCATTTGTTTCATCAGTGTTTAGTAGCGGTAACAAAGATGAGCTGAGAGGATCCATCGCCATCCGACAATTCGAACGGTTTGCAGATGGTGCGAGTGAGTTCTTGAGGTACGTGGAGCTTGGTGGAACACCGTCCAGATACATGTTCTCTGTGCCTCTTATACGCCATCTTCTCTCTGGCAAAGGAGCAAAGTATTGCTTTATTGGTGGTGGACAACATCTCTCACTTATTCTACAGCCCTTTAGTCCACCCGACCATGGTATGGAGGGGAGCCTAATATTCATCCTTGAAGATGGCATTGCGCCAGAGAATAATTTCATCCTTTGCCTCCAACTACGGCTCTCTGAGAGTACTGACATAGTTGGAGTGGCAGTCAAATGCTTGCAGTGTTTCATACCATACTTGAGCTCAACAGCCGAGATTGCGAAGACAAAGCTAACCCAGGTACCAATGCAAGACTTGTGCTGGGTGTTCGATGGTTATACAGTTTATGGCCGTGATGAACAACAGAACATTCTTCACACCATGTGTTCTAAATGGTTTCAACCTAACCCGTTTTGTTGTCAACAACAAGACCATCCCGCCCAGAGCCCCTCTTCAGGATCATTACCGTGTGATATATACTTAGAGCCAGTTATCCAAGTTTATCTGCTAGGACACGTCGCACTGTCAGTTGGGAACAACAGGCAGAGGACAATTGTTGACGGTGAAAGCAAAACAAGCCCCACAAGAGAATTTCCATATCTGAAACTTGGAGCACATTTCTGGCCTCATGCCTCTTCTGAAGATTTGTCACCTTCTGTCGGAGGTTCTGCATCAGAGGTAATTAATGATGAAGGCAAACGACATGGCATGTATGCAAACATTTCCTTTGAACAGGTAGGGGAGATCACGATACCAAAAGCACTAGATTGCCTTCGCAGGAATGTGGCAGCTACCCTGTATCAGATGATGTGGAAGTCCAAGCATGGAAGCGCATACCTTCGGATTGAGAAGACCTCATGGAGAGCAACCACTGGGAAAGATAGAGCTGAAAAACGTCGCAATCCACGGCGGGACAAGAAGGTTCATGTTCAGCGATGGATAAGTGCTAACAATGAGTTTATTAGTTCGATGATTGCGCACATGCCTGCCCAGTTGCGGGGCTTGGTCATCGACTATTGGATTCAGGAAGAAAAGCGATCCACACTACCATTATTGTTGAAAACTAATTCCTGTGTCCACGATTGTCCAATCACAATGTTGTCCTTGCAAGATCACAGTTATTTGGCAAGGAAGCTCAAGATGTCCATCAGGTTAAACCCCTGAAGGATTTCCACTTGATTGTACTACCTTGATGTACATAAAACAGTTCAACTGTTGGTGTGTGTTGTTGCAAATATAAGATTATCTAGTGTTGTTCCATTACATGTAATATTCTCTAAACTCTAAATTATAAGACATTTTGACATTTTTAAATATATTGTTTTGTTATATATCTAAACATAGTTTATCGTAACATTCCTTGATCCTTTTAAGATCCTGCGCTTCGACCATTCCCGATGTGTGGCCAGTTGCTCATGGGGCCCGTCCAACACTTGCATGTACGTGAGTGTACATGGCTAAACGTACGGAGGATTTCGTGAGAGCCTATATGCTGATCATCTGATTGAAACATGAGCGCAGGACGTGCAAAGTTTTGAAGTTGACAGTACGTTCGTGGGTGGCTGTTGGTTTTAATGCTCTATCGCTGCTTTTGGGGAAACACTACCCTCAGTTAATCTATTAACCAAGGTGGTTATTATAAGCGCCCACCTCCATTAATCGTCTATTAACGGTGGTGGCTACCTTAATTATGCTGGCCGCCTCCGTTAACGGAGGTGGCACCCAATGTCCAACAAAGTCTTTTGTGTAGTATTGGTTGTTCTCCATTTCTTTGTTATATTTATTGTTGTCTTTTAAGTTTTATAGATTTTTTTATAACAACTAAAAATTTTCTTTAGTTGTTATCTATATTTCCTGTGTATGTATTTCTTCATTATGTATAGTTGTCGCGGGCTTGACGCGCTCTTCCTAAATTCAAATTCTGGCTCAGCTTGTCTGTACACAAAATTATGTCTTGTTCCTAGTGGAAGGCGCATGATTTTTTAACGGTGGGTATTCAAAATTTAGAAGGATAAAATTTTTATTGACAAAGTCTATAATTTGACATGTACAACACTGTATCTCTACTATAATGCAATTCTTCTCAAGGTGTAAGAAGCCTATGACCTTACACCGGACTCACAAGACAGAGAGATTAACACCCCCACCAATGCCTTAGACTCGCTCCCCCCACCAATGAGTTAGACTCGCCTACGGCGTGGGATCGAATCCCAGTCTTCTCCAGAAATAAACGAAAAAAAAATCATGGCCTAGAAGAACACGAGGGGTCAGGACTCGGGAGACGGCGGCGGTTCCACTCCATGCGTAGGGCGCCCGCACCTAGGGTTTGGAGTTTGGAGACTTTGGAGAAGGGCACGGCACGGCGGCTGCGGCAACCAGATCAACGCGAAGTTCTCAGAGGTGATCGCTGCCGACCCCAACCTCGACCTCTGCCGCCTCTCCCTCCATCTCGGCCTGCCGGGGTCCGAGTCCCCCTACGGCGAGAACGGGGCTCACTCCCGCTGCTGCTGCAGCGACGTTCGCCCGCCCTCCAATAGGCTGCAAGGACGCCGCACGCCCGCACATCGAGGCCTCGCGCCCACTCGCCGCAACGCCGACGGCCTCGAGGACGCCGTCCGTCCGCCTGCCTGCCCCGCACGACGCCAGGCGGGGCCGGGACCAGGAATGCTGGTAGGTGCCCCCAGTCTCGAATCGCTGCCACGCGTGCTTGCGGTTCCGTGGTCTGGGTAGCATGACAATTGACAAGGATGTCCATCCTTGAGATATGTCCCATTTTATGCAGGGGTCAACTGGAACAACAACAAAAAAAAAATGCATACTGAATTTTGATCATGTAGATGAATCGAAGAGACAGCATGGTTTCCTGGGGTACGCTTCTTATCTCTTTCTATATTCTGTGAGTCAATGATTAGATAATATTGCTTAGCAAGTATCACTATCACAATGTTGTCTAAGAAAATCATAGGTCAAACCATAGGTCGCCTAAAATCTCTCTGGTTATGTCAACAGGGTATTCCACTCTGTAGTGATTTTTCATGGCGTTCTGGTTAGTCAGGAGGGTCAGGAACATCTGGTTATTTCAGGTTGGGACTCTCCAAACTCAGTTCAAGGATATCACAACAACGTTCAGGCATCTAGAGGATTGTATTGGCCATCAGAGTATGAGGATTATCATGTGGGCTTTCTGTTTGGTATGTAAATGCTCTACAAATTGTAATGCACCAAAAATAATGTTTTCAGTAGACCATATGATTTGTTGTGCCGTCAATTAGTTGTAAACGTAATGGATGCTAATTGTTTATTAGTAAAATCTAATTAATTTCTGAACTTCTTTGGCATGTTTGTAATCTGAAACTGGAGTAAATTTTGCAGGTTGCCGAGTTTTTTGTGTTTGATGCATTAGTTTCTCAAAGCATCAAAAAAACTCTGAACCAGGAATAGCATTGCCCTGGGATGTGGCATGAGCTATCGGTTTTCAGCAACTGCGATTCCAGGTAATATCCGATTTGGCTGCCTCTTTTTTGGTCTTGGTTTTGATTCGTGTTGGTGTGGTTTGTGTTGTGCCATCAAGTGACACTGAATCCATAGATTAGAAAAATTCAACTGATATTGCTTTTGATTTAAGGATTCTATTGCTGATGCTCACCGTGGAACCGTTGCACTTAGATTGACTATATTTCTGACCAGTAATAATTAATTAATGACATGGAGATAAACCAGATAGATCAAAGTAGAAACCCATAAATGTATTCATGACAGGCCTATATCCAGAATCTTAAGACAAGCCGGATGAAGGTGCAGTAGCTAGAGCACTAGCTCCCTTGGGCCAGACACCAGCTATTACAGCTAGAACTCTTCAATCATCGGTGTATGTGCTCGTGATTAGGTTCATTGCTAATCGAAGCTCCATTGCTGGCGTGGAGACCTCTCTACACTAAAATTGATCTCTTGTACGTGCATGTAACTATCTTAATATATGTTTATTTTTGTTCTTTTCTTTTCAAGCAGGGGATCTATATTTGCCTTGCTCAGTTGTTATTGGCCATTTAATGATGAGATCATTTACTTGATATATCTTGAGTTTGATTACCTAATTGTTGATTTTTTTTTTCATAAAGAGCATTTTTCTTACTATAATTTTTTAGTAAGAGTTGATTACAGAAAAAAACTTTTCTTGGTGGAGATGAAGAGATGGATGGTTCACACTTATTGTTTGTAAGTGCATCATTTAAATAAAACCGTAGCAATGCATCTTTGCTTAGCTTACTTACCTCTGAGTAGCTATCCATCAAACTAGATTCCATACATTAATTTTTCTAATCCAGTAATGTCACCTTTGAGTCAATGTACATTTCTGCCTTCTAACATATATACAGTCTAAGTGCATTTTCTTTCCTTAACGTTGGAATGTGCATCTTTGGAAGTCCTTCATTATCTAAAATTTGCCCCCATTTTGGTCTGCATCATTATTTTTTAGCTTTTCGATGTCACCTCCTACCGATTCTTGGAGCGGATCAGCGGCGGCTCCTGCGTTCCTCCCCCACGCCCCAAACTAGGCAGCCATGACTGCTCCTGTGTCTTGTCCAACAATGACAAAGGAAGAAGATGAATGTTGGCCGGTACGCTCCGGTGCTCGATGATTCAGTTCTTGCTTCGTGCTTCCACCATTGAGGTCATGGGTCCGACCGTGAGTGCCTGAACCACTGAGCCGTGAGGAATCTCATGAGTGCCAAGTGAATGAGTGACCTATCTCTGAAAGTCTGAATCTCTGATCTCTTATCTGACCGATCAGCATTGCATCATCTACACTAGGATGGGCGGCAATTAGCATTTCAGGTACATCAAATAAGGGGAAAAAGAAAGGGTATGTGAATTGATCAATTTAATTAGTACGGCTGTAGTCCAACAATTAGTTGATGTTTTAAACTTCTTGTTCAATGCGTATTTTTCGGCAGCAATTTCACCTCAATGTGACTTAAATCTATTTCTGCAGATTTTGGAAGAAGCTTGTCAACATTCCCTGTTCTTGATTTAACTGAAAATTGTAGATATGGGAGAAATGGATTTCTCTTTTCTGCTTACGCTATAAATGGGATCAAGAGTATATAGTTGTATTGGAAAACTTTTAACCATGGCATGATATTTTCAGCAAATTTAAGCAAGTAATTTGAAAAAAAAATCTATTCTCAGTTCAGTTCTCTTTTGTGTATAAGAAGCTCGGCCAGAATCCTAAAGTCAAGAACCTTTCATTATGACTTGATGGAACTAGAGCTACGAGCTTATTGCAGGATCAAGCTAGGGTATATTGTTTTTGCCAAGGTCAGATAAACCATTTTTCATATGTATTGGTTACTTCATTTTCTCTATTTTGGAACCCTGGAACTGGAACAAACACGGTCCTATTATCTATTTCATTTTGGTTTCATGATGCATTAATCGTCATGTGTGCCCATATGAACTCAGTTCCTGAGACTGAAACAGTGCATTTTGTCTTCACTGTCAAATGCAGTGCTCATGTGCGAGAACTAATCTTGTGGAT